>JAANSM010000071.1:0-55437 GCA_036850725.1 Orchesella villosa | reverse complement strand
GAGTGTCGATGGGTATTATGAATACTGTTAGGAGGTTTCAGTATGAGAATTTAATACGTTGACTTTTATCCAAATCTATAAAAATTGTTTATCAAAACGAAACACGTCAGATTTTAACGTACTTCTATGCTGTAGAAACGTTATCAATTAACTTATAATCAAGTTCCCCCAATTTGCTATCTATTTTTTTAAATTAATTTTTGGAAGTTTTTTTTATATTTTGCTTCCTCAGAAGTTATTCTACCTACTCCACTTTGTTATTTTAAATTATTTCACCTCTAACAAATTACCACGTCCAGAGTTTTGCATCGGGTCAGGTATACCACACCACATACAAATGTGTATCAATGATAACACATCTTCCCGACTATGGATACGCCCATGTCATTACCACGCAACTAAATAGCTGTCACACTAGCAATTCCCATCTAATCCATTCAATGAGTATTACGAAATAGCCCCGATAAGCACAATTCCACCTCAGATTGGTGCCACCGGAAAGGGTTAAAGTGCTCTTTGGATTCCGTAAATACAAAAATACATTACGAAAACTCCATTTACGCCTGTGTAAAATCAAGAAGCACAAGCCTTGTCCCATCTCTTCCATTATGTGGCTTTGTCTATTTTATAAGGTCTTTGGTTGGTTTGATCTTTGCATAATTCAACACTAACACTCAACATGTGCATTTTTCATTAACTTTTGTTGCTTAGCAGTCATTCACCATATCTCATTGTTGATCTGAATAAAACATCAATCATTGGCGTTTGGCCTAAAATATATGAATAACCTACGCAGCACTTGATTATGTATGTATGTACAACTTGTATATGAATACGAAGTTGTCACTATTCATTTGAATTTAGTTCCTTAATTGAGAGGTACTGGGGATTAAACTGCTAAGCAGACCTTCAGTCTTAGCACAGAAAACTGTGACTCCTCACAGTATCATATCGAAAAAATTTACTTCTAACTGATTTGATTTTAATTGAACAAAATGGTATTGTTTATAGCTAGTTTGACCTCTGCTGCTCTCTTTGTCATTTTTTTGTCAATTTTGTCATTTCAACCATTGTCCGCAGACATGAACACAAGGAATCAATGGTTCCGTAATTGCCTCATAGAGCAGTTTTTACTTTGTGAATTCATACATGTAAAATCTAAGTCTAATAATCATTCACACTTTTTCAACCATAAAATGTTTGAATACGAAACAGCAGGCCACTTTGTTGTCGACATAAGTGCCAACGCTGACGCACACCAACTGCAAGTCACTCAAATTCATAAACTCAATATGCGCCGATGTGCATTAGCCCTCATTCAAGTTGATAGAGAATTTAGCGATTCACAAATGCCAACAAAGCTATTTAATACACTGACCCCAAGAAATGGGCCAATTATTCGTAAAGATGAGGACTACTTTGTCTTTCTGTGCACAGAAAATACCGAGAGAATATGTGAGCAGCTATCAGTGTCAGAAGCATTTGGTAACAAAGTCAAGAACAAAATAAGTTTGGTTGAAGGTGGAAGTAAAGTGAAAGTAAAGACAATTAATCTTTATGGTGGTGCAGGCGAACCTTCTATTGAAGAACGAATTGTCCCACTTCCCATTAAAGATTCTTCTTTTCTTAAACTACTAGAATTATTTCCGGACTTCTCCAAATCATTTAATGGAAAAGTTTTTAGAATATCCTACCCCAAAGTAACAGATTTAATGTACGTGGAGCGTAGAAATGGAGTTTATCTTCCAAAGCGCGGCGTATACGCAATCTGGCTTATTGAAATTTCACAAAAGATGAATTTCTCGTATGTTCTCTTTCCTGCCTCCTTTGGTGGCAGCAGTGGCAAGAAGTTGGCTAACGGGACGTGGAAGGGGGCAATGGCAGATGTGTTGTACGGGGCTGCTGACATGGCTGCTATAGTTGCTCATGTTCCCGATCGAGATGGTTTTGTGGAATGGTCATCACCGGTAAGAAACGAATGGATGATTTTTATAACAAAAAAACCATCAAGTTTCTATACGTCTGCAATTCTAGTTCGCCCGTTTCCTCCGCTACTTTGGATTGGATTGTTCATTTCTGTCTGCTGCGTTTGCAGTGCTCTCAAAGTGTTTTCAAAGATTCATTATTACAACAATATTGAACGTTTTTCATTTTCGAAGATTTTACAGTATCTGTTTGCAAGCTTTCTGGAAGCTGATGCAGATCAGTTTTATTATGCTGTTTTATTATCTACTAGAATAGTTTTCAGTTTTTGGCTCCTGTTTGCACTGATTCTTTCGACAGCATATCGGGGAAAGTTGGTACAATTTCTTGCTTTCCCAGACAGTACATGGGTTCCATCAACTTTCGATCAGTTGGCGTACTCAAACTTCAAAGTTGGGATGTATGTCGTTGGAAAAGGTTAGAAGATATGCTTCCTACTCCTTAACTGCATACTTTCATTGCTTTTTTATTAGCTAATCACTACTTTCAAAGTTAAAACTAATATTAATATTATTTTTCAGCAGGAGCAGGATTGTCCCTTCTATCTTCTTCTAAAAGCAAAACGTACAGACTATTATTCAGTAAAGTAACAACGTATACTGATTCGGCTGAGTGTCTTCGCCAAACGCTTCTAACTGATGTGGGGTGTATAATTTGGGAAAGCGTATCGGATTACCCTATTGCTAAGAACTTCACAGATAAGAATGGCAACATACCTTTTCAACGATCAAGTCAAACAACGCCCTTGATAACGGATGGTTATGTAAGCAACCTAATTATAGCCGATTCAATTCAGTATGCAAAAGTTTCATTTCGTATGTTGATATGAATTCACCCAGATATGGGAGAAACGGGCTGTGTTTCGTCAACCTTTGGACTGTATTACTTCATCTATGACGGAAACAGGCTTGACAGCGTTTTGGTATAAGAAGGATCTAGAGCATGTCCGAAAACAAAGTCAACAGGATTCATATAAGAACCATGGTCAGAAAATAATATACAATTATGACAATGATGATGATGGTCCCAGAAAACTAATACTAGATCAATTGAAAGGAGTGTTCGTTGTTGCTATATGCGGCCTTGGAGTAGCCGGCATGGTTTTCATTTACGAAACGGGAACACATGGTTTTCTAATGAAGCATGCTAAGAAAGTTATAATAGCATGGAAAATATTATGAATGTAAAATTTTGTCAAGATAATGGAATTTCAAAGCAGATGCAGTCTATACAAATTAAGTTCAGATGCGGTATCGCGCGATTTTTACTGCTGTCGTAAATTAAGAACGTTCGTGTACCCACTGTACCCCATTCGTGAGTTACAAAATAGAATTTCTACGAAAACAATATTAACCCCTTGTCACTTATCACCATTTTTCTGCCAAGGTTTTCGGTACAAATATTGTTGTTTACTATCGCACGCTTTGTCGCTTTGTATGAATGAAAATTTACTAGAACAAAAAACAAACTCTTATTAATTGCCAATTGTTATTCACAGATTCTGAAATGTAATTTTGCTGTCATTCATTTGAAAGGTATAGAAGTTAATGGGTACGTTAATGAGCTTCTGTAACTCACTTCTTGTTTTTTGACCTAGCTACAATATTTTATCATGGTATCGTATTTGTGTATTCGTATATGTATATGGCAGTCAGTGCTCAGACCCTTAACTAAGGGTCCCGGACCCCTAACTAGGGGCCCTGGCTGGACCCCTAGTTAAGGGTCCCGGACCCCTAACTTTTCCTCTACACTTTTTGTTACAAAATTATTTTGTCTAATAAAATCGTTTTGGACCCCTAGTTAGGGGTCCGGGACCCCTAACTAGGGGTCGGACCCCTAGTTAAGGGTCCGGGACCCTTAATTAGGAGTCCAGCCAGGGCCCCTAGTTAGGGGTCCGGGACCCTTAGTTAAGGGTATGAGCACTGACTGTATGGGTCAAATCAAAAATGAAAACATCAATTTGTAATTGTGACCAAATGTAACTTATACAATAAAAATTTATCAATCAAACAGACTGGCCTGTGAAGACAACTTCACATTTTTTCCCATATCTCATTCATGGAATATGACGAAAAAGTGTCGAGAATTTGCTCATGTGTGTTCAGTATTTAAATGTACTATATACTATATTCATGTACTATAATGAGTTTTATCTACTATATATCGAATTCTGCTTCTTTTCCTTCGACCAGAAATGCATTTATGGTATAGTAATTTTGATTTCACCTTTGATTTGATTTCACATTCTTTCATTTAATCAACAATTTTATGCTAGCGTTGCAAACATTTATTGAACACAACTTTATAACTTAAGACATAAGATAATACGAAAAATTCGCTTACAACGAACAATTATTTCTGTAACGAGTATTTTTCTTTAGGATTGGTCTTGTTTATATTATTAAACGAGAAAGCACCATATAGAAGCAAATGCTTCATTTATTTAGCGTATAACTATTTTTTAGCTTAGCAATACAAGGCCCATTGCAATTTATGATAAAAGTCTTACATTTCATGCATACATTTATTGTCATGTTTAGCACAAGTGAAAGTGAATTGAACGACAGCAGTGCAACGCAGTGCAACCACAACAGTTGTATACTGCTGTCACAACGATTTATAGAAGCGAAGCCGGAAAGTCTTCTTCATTTCAATTAAAATTAATATTATTCTTTGCTGAGTCCAGATAAAATTTAAGCTTTAGGCTGTGGTAGCAGTGGCTTTCTCCACAATCTCAGCAAGTTGTACAATATTTCGAGCTTGTAAAACCAAAGGCATGTCAATCATTTGTCCACGGAAGGTAAATGCCCCCTTAACGAAACAAAAACATCGCAATATTGTAACGGATATAGATTTATTTGTTATATATTACCGCAGTACGTTATATTGTAGTGAAAGACTACCTTTCCTGACTTTTGATGTTTCTCAAAGCCTTGAATTAGTTCACGAGCCCATTCAATTTTCTCCAATGAAGGGGTAAAAGCTTCTTGACAAATTGGAACTTGTGTAGGATGGATAATTTGTTTTCCAGTGAATCCCATTTGGGCTCCTTCAATGGCTTGTTTTCGTAATCCTTCCGTATCTGAGTGAAAATCATGTTTGATAATAATTAAGAGTATTTGCTTGACCATGTATAGAATCTTTTAGGAAAGTGTTGAACGGGAAAATACCCTTGTAATCGATGTAAACGATGTCTATCGCTTGAAGCTTGAATGCTTTTGCTACACTAACGATATACTGACGTGCGTATAGAAGTTCTTTTGCCTCATTTGTACGTGTGGCTCCTAAAATAATGAAGTAAAAGTAAATGGATCACAACGCAATATCAACAGTCAATAATCTTTCAACTAACTAAGGAGAAAAGGAGAATAGTTATATGAAACATCCAACATCGCCCGATATTACTTGAAACTATAGCCTACCAATGTCAGCACAATAATCATCCGATCCAAATACGACAGCATCAGGGACAAAGTGAGATTTTGTAGACAAGTCCCAGGCTGTTTGGCAAATATGTGGAAGAGAGAGCAAAGACATGGCTGACTCGACAAATATAATTAAATTAATTTTTTGATGAATGTTTCGCCCCTTTCCTAAGATCTTTGTTGCAGTTTCTGTAAACTGTAACGTGAATACATATTATTTAACATTAATTTTGTACTTCCACCGACAAAATGATGTTCAAACGGTATATAGTAATGTCATGTAAAACATCTACCCATTTTAAATGATCAACTCCGTCTACTTTTGGTACGTGGATTGAACTAGGCAAATGCCTTGCCGGAAGAATAGTCTCTAAATCCTGTAGACATAAGCCACTTTGGACGGAGTTGACACGGACAGTAAGTTCAGGTCTTGCTGAGGAGTTTTTGCTGTAATTATCCAAGTATTTTCGGATATGGTTTCTGGCTTCCTCCTACAAATTAGTTTGTAAATCAACATGACAAAAATAGCTAGTGCTAGTTTAAGCATTAAACAACAATCAAAAATAGCATTTATCCAAACGCAATGAACCTTTTTGTTAACAGCCACTCCATCTTCACAATCAAATACAACACAATCCACCCCTAATGTTGGTATTTTAGCAATCTTACGAAGGTCGCTTGCTGGAACATACATAACGGCACGTCTTGGAATGTACTTCTGAAAATGCCCCTACAAACAACGGGAAAGAAAGTCATAAAATTCTATGAAATATAACTTATCAATCCATTTAATTATTAGTTTGTGCTAAAAGTACGCATTAAATTTATACCCGAGTAAATTCAGCAGAGGTATCGGTAGAGTACGAAGAGCATTGAAGCAATTGCTTTGCGAAGCCACTGACATGGTCCAACTTTCTACTGCCATCATGTCTAACGAATACTTCAGTAACGTGGCCACGTGCAACAAAGTTTCTACCACTTACATTTAAAATAGAAGTTGTAGTGTGAGAGGAAAGAAGTGGTCGAAAAGTTGCCTGAAATAATAAAATTGACAAGTTGCATGACTTTACATACTTATACGAAAATTTATATCAATTAATTATTTTCATTTCCGGTCTAGGTAAAGAAGAGTTTCACTTAGATAAAGTATTCAATTTATGTTAACGCAACAAAGAGCCACAGAGCTTAAATATTATCAAATACAAAAAGGGGCATTGCAAGTCAACCCGCTAACTACAACACAAAGGGTAAAAGCGTCTATCTAGTACACACATCAATATAGGTCTCCCTTGAGCTTATGCAGGTCTCTCTACCTCACCACAAGAAGCGTCATAAAAAACCGAAGAGTTTTAGTGGGGAAAGTGCTAAATTTAATAATATTTTAGTGTTTTTTGAAAGGTACTTAAAATGGAGACAATAATAGAGCAACAAAGACGATACCATGAAGAACGGGAGCGATGTGTGGACCAAATGGTTAAAGAGTTTCTTCACAAAAAAGTTTCGGTAAGAAAATGTTCTTGGAATTGGTTGTTGTTTATGTAATTTGCTGTATAAGCTACAAAGGTATACTGTCACTACTACACTTCAATGCAATTGCTGTATTCTGCATTGCGGCTTTGGCAGACACTCTGGAAGAAGAGAAGGATAAATGTACTATGCCAAGACCATGAAATGAACAGGTTTGCCAAAGTGAAGTTAAGTACATGTGGGCAACATGAAATCGAAACGAAATTGAGTATCTTTGGCCTGATATTAAGCAAAGTGCTTTTACTGTTTATAGAAATTGAATATGTCTTGGTTGATAGTATGTCTGCACAGTTTAATGAGGTTTACGTTTGTCACATGCAATTAGATTGAGTTACGCCGGCTTACATTTTTCGTGTGCCACCCTCAACTATTTGTACATGCTTTAAGAAATATTTAATGGTTTGCTTGGGAGTGTCATAAGTACGACAACAAACTTTCTTTGAACTGTGAATTGATTAGGTTGCAAAATGAAGAATTGATGCTAAATTGTGTTTATCTTATTGTTTTCAGCATCGTGATCATATCAATGCAGAACACCGGACGAAATCATTACTAGACGTAAGTAATAATTAATTATATCAAGAATTGTTTGAGTTGGGAGTTGATTTATAGCATTATAGCGTAAGAGAAGGCTTAATTTGTATGTTTTAATCAAGAAGAGTGGTCGTTATTGTTTTTATAGCGTTTCGGAGACTGTACAGATAGGTTGGGTGATCTATATGAGGACAAGGATGGGCAACGGAAGGAAGAAATCCAGGCATTGTCTGGACCAAATGAGTTCGTCGAATTTTATAATAGACTCAAGGCCATCAAGGAATTTTATAGGAAGCATCCAAATGAGGTGTCTGTCCCAATGTCAATTGAGTTCGAGGAGTACACTAAAATGAGAGAATCCAATAATGAGGACTACTTGAATTTGGTCGAGTTCACTGATGAGGAAGGCTATGGCAAATATTTGGATTTGCATGAGCACTTCGAAAAGTATTTGAACTTGAAGAGCGTGGAAAAAATTGATTACATCACGTTCATTGGAATGTTTGATAGGCTTTTTGAAATTCCGAAAGAAAGAAAAGGAGCAGAGTATCGCAAATATTTAGATGGGCTGTTGGAATACTTGTATGACTTTTTGACAAGAATTAAACCTTTGACAGACTTTGACTCGATATTGACAGATGTACAAAGGGAATTTATTGTACTCTGGGAAAACGGACAGTTTCCTGGTTGGCCGGTAAGTAAAATATGCAGTTTTTAGATGTTCCGATTGTCCTTTATTATTAGCAATTAGTTTTCAAAACATTGCATCTACTTAATTACTTATCTTGCAGAAAGAAGCATCTGCTAGTGCACTAGCTCACACTGGAGCACATTTGGATCTATCGGCGTTTTCAGACTGGATGGAATTGTCGTCTTTAGGATTAGATCGACTTAAGTCAGCACTAATGGCGTTAGGATTAAAATGCGGAGGGTAATTGACTTTAAAAAATGGTTTTTTTCCAAAAATTTCACAGAGTGTATTTAAAACCTGCTTTTTTACAATTTGTAGGACACTTGAAGAGAGAGCTCAAAGACTTTTTAGTACAAAAGGAAAATCCCTCGAAGAAATTGATCCAGGCCTATTTACAAAAACCAAACCAGGGAAGGCTACCAGCAAAGAAAAAGATGCAGAGAAGAATCGTGAAATTGCTGCGGTGGAATCACAGATTTACAGGTCTGTTTTTAATAACACAAACTTGTTTATTTTTACTGTCTTTGTTAGTCCTAGTATTGCATCGTTATCGTTTGTCTTGTGTTCGTAATTTCTACAGACTGGCCGAACTGCTCAGTGAGCAAAGAGCAGCAACTAAGGAGAATGTTACTAGGAAGCAGGCCAGAACTGCTGGGGAAAAGGAAGAGTCTGATGAAGAAGAGCAGCAAACTGAGTCAGACGACGATGATGACGATGAGGTTCCTTACAATCCTAAGAATCTGCCGTTAGGTTGGGATGGAAAGGTAAGCGGTATGCATATGAGGTTATGTTATGTTTGTCAAGTATATTTGTGTTATTGTATGAAATGAATGTTGATTACTTATTTCAGCCTATACCCTATTGGTTGTACAAATTACACGGTCTCAATATCAGCTACAACTGTGAGATTTGCGGAAATTTTACGTACAAAGGACCGAAAGCTTTCCAACGGCATTTTGCGGTGAATACTTTTCTCATATTTACTTCGACAGTGCATTAAAAGTATATACAAGTTTATAATACCTGATTTTGTCCTATTATACATTTGTTTAGGAGTGGCGGCATGCTCACGGAATGCGCTGTTTAGGGATACCAAATACAGCTCATTTTGCTAACGTAACTCAAATCGAGGATGCTCTTGCTCGTAAGTTTCTTTGTGTACATTCGGGAATTAACATATATAACCTGATTTTCCGATTGCATTACATGATTGTTGTATATTTTTAGTTTGGGACAAGCTAAAGAACCAAAAGACAGCTGAAAGATGGCTACCGGATGCCGAGGAAGAGTTTGAGGATTCAATGGGAAATGTTGTAAATAAGAAAACATTCGAAGATCTAAAACGTCAAGGATTGCTATAAGTTTCCAATATTAATAGCAAAATTTTATTTTGCTTTGATGTTTATGGTAGAGTATTTCCATCATTATGGATTATAATCAATAAAAGTAACTCGATTTTTTGCATAAGTCCTTTTAAATATTGATGAGGTTTTCCTTTTTATACATGTTGTAAAACGAATAAAGTATAAAGTTTGTTGTAAGTAATCTTACATATAAGAATATTGCATAGACGAATGTAATGTGAAAACTTGATTTAGCTCGATACCAGAAGAGTTTACTGCATAACTAAGATTTATAGTACCATATATTAAAAATTCATATTACATCGCTTAGTTTAAACTATTTTAAGGATTCAATATACAAGTATAGGAATTCTGTACCCTTGCAAGTATAGTATGCTTACAACTACTACATATTATGTTCTTTTAAAAGACACAAAATACTTGAAAAGCACAAAGACGTGTCTACACGCACTTATGCATGCGCTAAGGATAGAAAAGGGTTGATGTTGATATACTGGATTGCGTGGCTTCACGTTGATGTTTTTGTTTAATCTTGAATAATTCACGTTAAACGTATTATGAATACAATTTTATCTCCGTGGCATACGAGTACAAGCTGCAAGTTTGCTGCGCGTTTTTTATCTAGATAATAATTCCATTTCCTGCTTTCTCATTCCCATTCGCTAGCATTCTATTCCAGGCAACGTACATAATATATATACGATTCTATTGGAAAATTATAACAAAGTCGCTTGCATCTGGTTACATTTTGTAGAGTATGGAAAGGGTACCCGAAGAAAAGACACAAGTTTGCAACTTTGGTATGCGATCATAATCGAATTTAGTAACGGATATTTACATTTCCAATAATCACGTGTATTGGTATCTACTAGTCAATGAAGGTGTCATTAGACTTTTAAAGTCTATCATTTACATACAACTTCTGCGTAACCGTTAACTATTACTTCAAATATTCGAATCAATCAAAATTTCGTCGTCCACGTGTAATAAATCAATGAAAACGCGTCAAGTGAAAACTTGACTTAGAATTGGCATTAAATCCGCATTTTAGAGCTACTAACGACTAAAATGGATAGAGCAGCACCTGTTTGGAAGGTCGTTTCTAAAGTATACTTATTCTTTGAAAGGTTCATTACATTACCTATCAACTTTGATAAGGAGCGGGGCCTATTTTATGTCACAAAACATGGTTTCCACACAAAACATCGGTTTCAATATTCCCCTTTCCGATTCGGTTGCTTGTGCGTTCTAGCTTTCACACTAAGAATTTTATACAAACTCTTCGTTCAGATTGTGTCCCCAGAATCTAACAGACATCTCCAGTTTGGCATGGAAGGTGTTTTGTTGTACACTATTGGGCTACTCATTTGCATGGAAGCGTTGTTTTGCTTTTGGACAGATGAATTTAAAGCGGATCCTCTTGTCAGCGTAGTGAATTTACTGTTCAAACTTAGTAAAAAGAGGAGCAGTTTATGTACGTAATGATTAATTTCGTAGATATTGGTTTAACCTTCAATCATAATCATAATCATCTACATCTATGCAAAGTTGTTCTAAAACATCATAATATTTATTGATTACTTTCAGACGTGGAAAGTAGCATAACACTTTTTGGCTACATTTGTCTGGACGTGGGTGAAGCCGTAGCAATTATTGCGACAATTGGATTCCTTGCCTTTCCTGGAATCGCTGGATTGGTGCCATTAGTTATGGAGCATGATCCAGCAACTCATATGATGAAAATTCTTATGCCTAACACGAACCATATTTTATTACGATCTTTATTCGCAGGTCTTGTGCAAGGCTCTGTGGCTGCATTTGGAGCTATAGTTTGTCTTCAAATTTTGTTAATTTTTGTTTTGATAGTCTATGGTTTCTCAGAAATGATTAATAGGGCCTTGGTTGATGATGAACGGGGTCGGAAAGTCCATTTGTTTAAGAATTCAACATACATCATAAACAACGCAAACAAGGAAAAGAAGCCGTCTCTACTCAACATTGCTAGAGATATTCGCTACAATTTTGAGAAAGAAGGTCTCAACTTTCGTCCCAATTTGTTAATCCATCGACAGCTCACCATAATGCAGCACATTTCCTCCGACGCTCTTGAAATATATACTCCTGGACTAGTATTTATTGGGATGTGTCTTGTTATCTCAACCTTGTTCTTTTGTATCCGATTCGATTTACCCCTTGCCGTCTCCCTTCCCAACACAGTCATTGCCTTTTCTGTGTCTTGCATTATGGTGGGACTAATGCCGGTCGCTGGGAAGGTAGATCAAGCTTCGTTAGGCTTCAAACAGTTTTGGAGTGTGAGACTCCATTCACGACTTGCTCGAATGATGTTAAGATCTTGTAGGAATGAGATTTTTATTCCGATTGGACCTTACACTAAGTTTGGACGAGGAACGCTACTAACTGTTTGGAATATTATTTTGGTACAAGTTGCAACTTTGTTGATTAACTTCAAATGAGAGAGGCTTGTTCAACAAGTAAAAAATAAAGTTCAAACATGGCCATACTGAATTAAAGAAACAAGTTTGAGTTGTAACTACTTATTAACTACGTGCGTTTTACCATTGCGAACACGAACCTTTCTGTGAGACATGAGCTACAGACGGTTATCCGAATTGGTGCAGTTTAAGTTTACGCATCCCGCCGGCATATCGTTATAACTGGTTGACTGTAGGCTGTATCCATTGCTTATGTATCACAGATCTTTTTTATCATATCGCTGTTATGTATTGACATTGACATCATTGTAACTTACTACGTACGTATTTTTTTCAATGATACTAAGTTCTTTTTTAATGTATCATAAATGTAATAATTTTACAATATCAGAGATTTATTAATGATTTAGATATATGTTAATTTATTTAGTTTACGGCTTTATATTGCGTATATTCTAATGTTCTTGTCTTGTGCAAGCTATTTCTTGGTTTTCATTTTTATCGGGGGTTGCTTCTGCTATTCAATATTGAGTGGTTCACGTTACCCCAACTTAAATCATAAGTTTAGACTTTGCATTTTATATAACTAAGTATTCTTGTAAACGAACAGATACAGGAATTTCTATTAAACCAGGATATTGTAGTGTACGCATTATTTTATGAGGACAATAAGCGATTTGTAATTAAACCGAGAATAATTAAATAAAAAACTAATTTTTGCGAATCAAAAGTCGACCCATGAGATCGAGAGGTGAAAACAGAGCTATCTACAATTATTTTCACTTATGAAGGTTGACACATCGGCAACAAAATAAGCTTGCTTACGAGTCGAATTTCTAAAATCATGTTCATATTTATGGTTCATTATTATATATTTTTTGTAGGAGTATTTAAATTTCAAGGGCATTATTTTATTGTATTGAATATATTTTTGTCATATTTTCGGAACAGAAAACTTAATAATGTGCAGTGGAGTATATGTAAAATACATATACAGAGTATATAAGTAACAGCATAAGTACAATGAACTTCTTTTAAGCGAATTAAGTACGTAGCTGATTGATGAATTGCTTCTAATTACGAATTGAGGTTCAATACAATGTCCTCTGAGATAATGAGTCAGAGCACTATAAATAAACATATTGCAATCCCTATCAATTATTATGAGTTTCAAGTCAACATCCGCACAGACTCTTACACTATGTATGAACTTGCATAGTTGTTGTACGAGAGATTCAATTTATAATCTAACTCTATTTACTACATTTGTGTAGGATGTTATCCAAATTGCTACTCAGTAAATGTCGTCAGTTGGTCTTCACTCGTCAGGTAAGACAGACAGACGGCCGAACTTAGTAAAGACATTCCTTGAGGAATTACCATGCAGTTACTTAATAATAACATGAGTTCCGATTTAACCAAACATTTTCAATTTGAATAATGTATAATTTTGATTCGTCAACGATGTTTTAGGTAATTTTATGTCTCCTTTCATTGGTACAAAAAAATTCAGTCAGTCTCAAGCACAATTCCAAATCAGGTAAAGCTAGAGTCTAACTATCATCATTGGCTTAAATATTGTTTTCAAATGAGACCATGAAAAGTGTATGGAAAGTTGTCATTTTTGTATTTCGCCTAATGGATAGCATTTTCACGCTCCCAATCAAATATGACAAAACGACTCAAAGATTTATTGCGTTAACAAGATTCAAAGATTTAATAGGTTGTAAAATTGGATGTATTGGAGTTTTCGCATTTCTATTTTATATTATTTATCGTTTCATCTGTCAAATATCATTTCCTGAGCGCAATATTCCTTACAATTTTGGATTCGAAGCCGCTGTTCACTATACATTTGGTTTTCTAATATGTGTGGAGGCATTTGCCTGTATTTTGACGTGCCAGTTCAAAGTGCAAAGTTTCGTGACACTGCTGAACGAAATGATAAGAATCAGCATGAAACAAACCAAATATTGTAAGGAAAAAATATTATTTTTAAAGTTGAGAATAACAATTTGTACTTAATACTTAAGTAACACACTTTCTCTACTTAGATCCTGGAGACACTATTCAGTTTTTGTGGGGGTGGAAATTTGATACAGGAGCTACCATTACAATAATCGCTTCCGTTGGCTTCCTCGCATTTCCTGCCATCACGACAGCCTTACCACTTGTCGTTAGGTCCGTTCCAGCAATGCACATTGCAATGCAGTTACTTTCAAATTCCTCTGTAATTACACAGCAGATTTTTGCTTCAGCTGTCACAGGACTTGTCACCGCATTTGGAGCGATGACATCATTGCAACTCTTACTATTGTTGACTGGTATTGTGATAGAATTTTGTGGAATGCTGCATGATGCCACAAAAATCCACAATCCGTGGCTAGCATTACAATTTCATAAGGTGAAAAAAGTACATAATCACGTTAAGAAATGGAAAAATGCCGTGAATGTAAAAGGCGTTCCTCAAGATCATGGAAAAACAAAAAATCCATTCAATATGGTCAATATGGTCGTACCAGTGGAAGATATTGCAACTAAAACAGTACTCGACATAAGGAAAAAGCGACAAATTGCTTTACGATGGAATGCAGCAGTTCATAAAACCACGATATTTCGTAAAAGTCTCATCATGTATCGCGAAATTTATATCCTTAACACAATTCTAGCGGATGCTCTCTTCTTCTATAACCCCATATTACTCTTGGTGGGCATTAGTCTCGTTGTAACGAATATATTTGTACCGATTCGATTTCCAACTTTACCCATTGTAATTCGTGGTCTGACTTCGGTTATTGCTGTCACTGTCATTGGAATCATTATATTTTTGTTACCTACAGGGTCATTGGTTTTAAGAGCTTCGAAGAAATTTTATATGTTTTGGAAACGACGGTTAAGAACGAGTCTAAATCGAAAGCAGTTGAGATCATGTCGTGTTCTTGCTATTTGGATAGGACCATTTTGCTATTATCATGAAGGAACTTTGCTTATCGTGATCAATATAATTTTTACGTATTTGGGCACACTCTTGATCAACTTTTAAATTGTTTATATGTAATCTATAATTAAGGTAAGGTACTTTGGTTTTGCATTTATTGAGAACTTTTCATTCCAATTGAATTGGGAAGTAGTGAAAGTATATAATATTATGAAGGTCATGTAATAATAGGTAATATGCTACGAAAATCAATCTAACTTTTCAATCTAGCAATCTAAAACTAAGTTACCGATACCTGGCCTTGCATGGTTTTCAATCAAATAGTTTAACTTAACATCAGGTACGCCTACGCCACTGCCAGTCATTCACTTTACCCACATCCTTGACTGAAATAATCCATAACACAATGCAATGTACATTAATTTTAGTTCCAATAATGCCAATAAATCTTTTTTACAATTTCTTTCAATCTTATCTGCGATAATATGAAAACATGTATGAGTTTTAGTCATAATATACATTTTGACTTTGTTTTTGGGCATGAGTTTGCATGGGATTTTTAGACAAATAACTTTTTACATACATTCAAAATCGAGGTTTACCAAGTTTTCGACATATCTACGCAAACAAAACATGTTTTCAACTCTACCTAAAGTTTAACCCTACCAAGTGGATAGGGAAGCAAAACCGAGTCTTAATGGAAAAGAAAAATACAATTTTTTGGAGGCTCATAAATTTTTAACAATAAAAATATGGGCTTCGAGAAGAAAAAATAATATATTCTGTACACAAGCCAGCCCTCCTCCAACTCGTATTATTATGTGGGGTTTGGTTCAATAAAGTTTTTTAATCGATGAGTAAAAGGTGGTATCCTGCTGAATTATTACTTTCGTATGTCAATGCCAATTGACTTGGCTAAGCAGTTGAAACTAAATCACAGACATAGCGAATCAGGCAGGCTGGGACTGCAGTTGAAAACTTGTACATTATATATAGAAAATATATAGTTGCTTTGTTTTTCAAAGCGAATGCAAGCATCATGAAAAGTATATGGAAAGTAATCATGTTTGTGTTCCATTTATTGGACAAACTTGTCATACTTCCGGTTCGTTATGATCCGAAAATTGGGCGTTTTATTGCGACAGAATTGAAGCATCTTGTCGGCTGGTACACAAGCTGTTTTATAGTTTTTGTGTATCTCTTCAAAATTTTATATCGACTCTTGTGCCAAGTAGCATTTCCGGATCGCAACGTACATTTACATTTTGATCTAGAAGCCGTCTTTCAGTATATTCTTGGTTTGTTAATTATAATGGAATGTATGGCTTGCATTTTAACATGTCAATTCAAGGTGACCTCATTGGTGACGTTGATGAACAAAATTTTGGACGTTAGCAAGAAGCAAAGCAGATACTGTAAACTTATTTTAAGCCTACACCCTACACATTGCTTTCTCCTTTTCTGAGGAAGTCATCTTTCATTTGAATGTTATACATTTTATTCATTTTTCAGACCCAGGCGATAGGATAACTATCCTAGGCTACAATTTCGACACTGGAGCAACCATTGCGACATTCGCATCTATTGCAATCCTCTCCTTCCCAATGGTCACAGGCACCGTCCCTCTTGTTCGTAGATCCGACCCTGCATCACACATGTCAATCATACTATTCCAAAACAATAGTATTCTTATGCAACGCATATTTGCCAGCGTTTTCCAAGGAGGCACTACAATCTTCGGGGCCATACCTTGCCTCCAAATTCTCTTATTAGCTACCGCCATCATAGTCGAGTTTGGAGGGATGATGGGGGATGCCTCTAAAATTCATAATCCTTGGCTAGCATTTCAACTCTTGAAGGCAAACACGGTTCACACTCACGTCCAAAAATGGAAGATAAACGTTGCAGATAGACGCTTAGGACTGAGCACTAAACAGGAGAAACTCAATGGGGAACAAGATCCCAATGTAATTTCCATAAAAGTATTGGCCGCCAACAAAATTGTGAACAGCAGAAACCACAGAAAAGTTATAATGAAGTGGAAGGAAATTTATTATAAAATGACTTGCTTCCGGCCAAGCCTTCTGCTCCATCGACAAATGACCATCCTCAGCACGATTATGGGAGACGCTCTAATGTTCTATAGCCCCGCTCTAATTTTAACTAGCATTTGTATTATAATAGTAACCGTGTTTTTTCCTCTTAGATTCAATCCTCCTATAGTAGTACAAGTTCCTTGTGTAGTAATTGCTGTCACGATGACTGGAATAATTTTCATATTGGTGCCAACTGGATCATTAGTAGTGAGATCATCAAATCAATTCACCAAATTTTGGAGACTTCGTTTAAGGACACCCATAAATAGACTGCAGCTAAAGTCATGTCGTCAAATTGCCATTTGGATAGGCCATTTTGGCTATTTTCATGAGGGGACTTTGCTCCTCGTTCTCAATATCATTTTGACGTATTTAAGTACGCTATTAATTAACGTTAAGGTTAAAACAACAGATGAGTGAACAATACATAATATAAACTTTTATTACTTTCGTTTGTCAACATCATACATAATATTATTATATTTGTTATTTTCTAAGAAGTTAGTTTATCAATCAAATTAATAAAAAATCAGTTTAACATATTAACATTCTTATTTTCCGATTTATATTAATACTTCTAAAAACACAATATTTAACTACTCACGAAGATTTACATAGAAAGTTTACAAAATAGATTAATTTCAACGAACTCTAAATATTGGGAATAAATTGCAATAAAAATAATTTATTTTTAAGTCATTAAGTATGTCTTTTGATCATGTACTTTGATCGTGCATAAAATACTGGATATATCTGAATACGTATTTTTAACAGAATTTTCCCCATAATATTTCGATTATAAAAGCAATCAATAATCTCATGTATAAAAAATCAATTTTTATTCTTACATTAATAATCTATAAGAAGCATAGTCACTTTCATTTCGATTTTCTACTTGGTTTTGACTTAAGCCTGGCTTGAAGAGTTAGCAACAGTCCGGCAAGAACATCGTGGTTATGTAGCTTTTTCCCGAAAATAAGTCTTCGTACGGAGTCATCATAAGTTAGAAGGGCTACCATATTTTGTAGAAGAAATCCTTGACAGTATTCCAAGAGCTGAACTGCATTATATACCTACGATTCCATGCAACATAATCAGTGGTCAATTATAATAGACATAAGTATGTACCTCTTAATCTAATGCTTCAATGCACTGTGATCGAATGATAATCCCATACGTTAAAGTAGTCTAGCTTTTGAAATTCATGTAAACCCAACGACATAAAAGTATACATTTCAATTGGTGGAAGTAATACTTATAATATTAAGCTGACATACCTTGGCATGAATGTAAAGAGAAACGATCGATTCTGTATTAACCATTTGGGAACATCGAGCTTCACAGAAATGAAGGAGTCCATCAAGTTGGAAAAAGTTTGCTGCAGCCATCAGCTCCAAAATGTCTTCTGAATCGGTGTGTCTTATAACATCGCAGCCACCATTGTATAAATATTCCATTACCATCTAAAAATGCCAAATGTTCATGCCGATATTATTTACACAAGAGCATTCAATAATATGATCTAAGGTAGATACGCTGGTTTGTACATTAATGTAATAGATGTGGTTGTAAATATAATACAACGTACCTGAAAAATGTGATATCGTATGTCATTTATTTGTAAAACTGGAGTAGTATTCGACTCCGGAGCACTTTTGAGCATTGACTTAAATCGAGGTGAGGATGTGACGAGAACAATCTTATGCGCGTAGAATACTCTTCCTTCCACACGAAACTGGACATCAGATAGTTCAGGGTTATTGACGTATTTTGGATCAATGCGCGTCCCATTTGATAAGCAGTTATCCCTAATATCCTTTATTGAATCCCGGCCGTAACACGTTTGAAATATGTCGGCAAGAAGCAACGTCGTTCCTTCATTCTAATATAGACCATGAAGCACATTAGAGATATACCTACCCTGTCAAGTTCATGATGGATCTATATTAGTTATTTAATTTGATACCTTGCTATTTCTAAAAATGGCGAAAAGCAGCGGCAAACAATCCTCAACAAAATGTCCTTGAGATGCATCTTCCATCGGAAGAATTTGAAGGCAATCCTGCAGTAATTGATCAACTATAGGCTCAATCCTCAATTCATGCGCTGTGCTCAAAGCATTCACCCAACAATGAAGGGTCCAAGGTATTCCGACATTCCTCAAGTCAAGCGTAATTTCTAAATGCCCATTTTCTGAGCTTTGGTACATGGCTTCTTGCAACACTTTGATTTGATTTTTTGTCAACAACTTTGTTTCATCTGTGCGACCATTTGGACCGGTGGCATTGTTATTGACTGGGTTGTTGCCAGTGCTATGACCTGATCTTGCCTGTTGAGCTTGTACCCCTTCGGCAAGGATCTCTTCTAGAGAAAGCACTTCCTTTGAAGGGGATTGGTTAAAGGGGTGAGATAGAAGTTTATGCACAATGGCTCTGTGACCATGTGATGCTGCTACTGACAGGGAACTGTAACATTAAATAAATATTCATATCCCATTTAAATGCTGAACTATTTAGTGAAAATTTCAAGTTTGAATGAAATGTTATGCTACAATCAACAAATTACACATACCTAAAACTACCACGTTGAGCAGATCCTGTGTAGCAAAGGGAGTCCCTTACAAGGGTACATAAGAAGGGATTGGCACCATAACTGAGCAGCATGGAAACAATGTCCATGTTTCCTGTTGCAACTGCGACTTGAAGTGGGGTTTGAGTTGATTTGTCCTCGCTCAACTTTGCCCCACCTTCCACGTTGCAACCTTTTTCTAATAAAACCTAAAAAATTATAATAAAAATTAGATTCAAGAGACGGAATTCCGTCGGATTTAAAAATTCATAAGTTAATAGCATAGCTGATCTTACCTTAATAATTGAAATATGACCCATCAAAGCAGCAAAGGTTAATGCTGTCCAATGCTGTGTTTCATTGTTGGCTTGTGGGAAATTAGGACAGTTAGGAGGAGTCTCAATATCTGAGTCTGCTCCAGCCTCCAGTAATACCCGTACCATATTCTCTTCACCACGTACACTAGCCAGTATCAGCGGTGATAAGCCTAATTATGAAAATTAATTTACAAACATTAAAAATGCTTTCACAATCGCATTAGTCTTTAGAATGCATTGAATGAAGTAACAAGTTTACCTGATTCATTAAACGTATTTGCTTTTGAAGGTGGCATAAGAAGTAAAGCTTGTGCCACCAAATCAGACCTTCCTGAGGTAAGCATTTTAAATGCCAAGTCAATTTTAAGCCGTCTGTTACACTCAAATTCATCCATTGAGCGACGAGGCCATGAAAATTCATCAGTACTAAAGAAATGAATGAATCAACTTAATTCAAAATCTGTTTAAAAAAGGATCCATGGACATTTTCTTGAAGAAATCATTCTTTCTTACCCAATCATCCTAACGGGACAGTCAATACCAGGAAGGAGTAATCTCGCAGCTTGCATCACATCATCTTTGTCAACAAGACCAGAATGACGATGATCCGCATGAGCAGCAGCGACCCGCACCCACTCAATTAGCGGAGGTAGAACAATGAAAGGTCTCTCATAGACCAACTCTTGAACAGGGATTCGTGACAACTGATGGTGTGACTTGTCAGCAGTAGCAGCCGTTTCCGCTGTACTGCTTGTACTACTGTGACGGTTGGTGGAACCATTGTGTCCCGTTCCTCTAGTTTTATTCTCATCAGCCGTTTCCAGCTGGGAACAACGCATAAAGTAGAACAACGTGTGGACTGCCGTAGGGGACCATGAGGGTGGGATTGACTTGCTTCCGTTGCTCGTTCCAAGAGGTAGTTGTTTGTGATGATAGTGTGAAACACGAGAAACAAGGTCGGCAAGTTCACCTAAAGGGAAATGAATAACAATTTGATCCAGATTTGTTACATTCGCGTTTCAATGATTAGCCTTTTAATGGTCATGCCGTTGCCAATTACAGTTTCATTTGCGTGCTAATACAACCAATATATGAAATAATATGCATAAAATATTAATATTTCGGAGACTCCAGACCAAAATGAGACATGATTACATATGAGATAGTTGAGGAAACCAATATTTAGCTAAGCCGTATTCCTTGGAATTCATTTTCATTCGCTTCTTCACAAATCTGCGTTAAAGAGTTTTAAATGCGATAACTTGAGACAAAACGGAAGAGGAAAACGGAGTCTTGTCTCGCCTCAAGCCGAATTTACTCGCTCGCTCGATAATGACTAAGCAGAGATTCCATATAAAAAAAACTACATGGCTATAGCTAAGGCACTTTGCTCAGATTGGAGAGTGATCATCTCACTCTTTTTTTCCTAGTGTACCTGATATTTGAATTTGAATAGATTATCCGATCATATGCCTGCATCAAATTGTAGAATCGGCTCATTGTATCATTCAATACCACATGCTTATCCAAATGTATACATAAACAAACATCAATCTCCATCTTCTTGAGGAACCTGCCAGGTAAAAGTGCCTATTATTACCTCCGCTTGATTTGCATCACATCTTACTTTGCCGTTACAAAGCATGACTAGTACATATAGGACGCAATATCCATCTTTCTTCATATTATATTCATGGTTGGTATTGTTATGCACATTCTCCAAGATTGATTAGTGCTTCTTTCGCATTATCCTCATCAGTCATTACGTATGGAGATTTTTTTTCAAAACATTTATTGTTTTTCCTTTGCATCTATAAGCAATAAGCATGCCCCTAATGTGCATAGCATGAGATGAATCAAGATTCTATTTGGAATTTAGTATTGTATTGCATTGTTGTTTGTTTCTTTTCTCATGTTGACTGACTGACTGATGTTTGAATGTTTGTTGATGATGACCGTTTTTATTTGGTCTTCTCTTTACTCATTGCCATTGCTTATTTCTTATATTGCTTTTCTTACCTATGCTTCCTACACAAGTGGTGAGAAGTGACTGCTCCAGGCTCTTATTGTGTTGATGATGAGAAGGTTGTTGATGTTGTGTTTGCGATGGTGGTGGTGGAGGTAGAGGTGGCGAGCGAAGGGAAGACTCGTCGTGATTGCTACTGCTACTATTATTACTACTATTACTGCCGCTACCGGCTCCGGCAATTGTTGTTGAGCTGTTGCTACTGCTCCCTGATGAGTCCATGCTTGCAACACTTGACCATCGGGGTAGGGCCAATGCTCCTGAAAATGTGCAAGGAAAAATTATATTAATATTAGTATATATATTATATGCTCCTGTCTCCTCATGTCCACTATTTTATACACACATAAAGTTTAAAGTCGCATATTAAAAGAGACAGCCAGATAAAAACAAACAGGTGCATTTGTCTCAGAAGATATCATATATATTATTATCAGAGATATATTTTGCTCCATGAATCATGATCAGCTCATTCTTGAAACTTGATGCACACAACGTGACATTTAGGGTGTAAACTTTTCAAAATGTGTTCGTCTAAAAACTCTAAGCATATATACGACTACGTATTATCCATCGCTTTATTAGTGGATGCGATTGCGATGCTAAAAGATTCTCAAATCTTATGAGATCATTTCGGTTGATTCATTGTGTACTTAGGAAAGACTAAACCATGAAAAAGTCATGATATAAAAGGTACATGATAAAAGTCGCTTTCTGTTTACAGATCAAAGAAGCATGCGTATTTCATATTATAGAAAAGTTTTGCCAACTCCACTGGATTGAAAAACGCTGGATTAGCTTTTTCATTTTGTGAAGTAGTAGTAGTAATAATAACAATAATGATGTCGATGATGATGAGCCGAGTCAGTCGGTGATTTTGATTTTTTTATTCACGTTCTATGTTTGTGGGAATGAACAGGTTTTCATCCAAGAAAGTATATATATGATACATACATACTTTTAGAGAGTAATAGAGTGGCTCAAGTGAAAGAGTACTTGTCTCTGTGTACATTTTCTATGCAAATCAGTATCATCATCATCAGGAGTGTAGGACCAGTAGCAAGTGGAAAAAGGGTTCAATTAAAATCAAAAGATTGTTGTATTATATCTCTTCTCTCTATCCTTCTCTTAACCATCCTCCTCCACACTATCCTTCTCATTCTAGTCATTCTGATATCCACTGACTCGTAATGAGAATAAAGAATGAATGTATGCGCGTAATAATAACACACATATATTGGGAATTGACAGAGTTTGGCAGCTGCGTGTGTTCATGTTCTGCTCATACATTTTTTCTCCTTTTTCACTTACGCATTTATGTGCTAGGGTATTTAATCAAATTCAAAATGATTTTTTTATCTCAAAGTTTGCAGAGAAGGAGGGATAGTGAGGGAGAAAAACTGCTCATCATTAATACTTTTTTTATGAAGCACTATAATTTTTATATAATTTCATTGTTACACATAATCTGCATATATCTTTAGATTACGTCGGATTTAATATGAAGTCGCAATACATTGTGTTCTCATCAGTAGCATAGCATCATGTCTAGAAAAGAAGAGCGAACCTTTTTTCATTTCGACATTCGACTGACTGTCTACTCTGTGAGAAGGGGAGAGAAAATCTCAAGAAATTTAGAGAATAATAAATTTGATAAGGGACATGGAATGAACACGTAATATTAGAGACAATCCGGTTGCTAGTAATTAACAGGTAAAAAAGGTTGTATAACAAGCGTGAAACGTACAAGAACTTTAATTTTTTTGAGGGGAGGGAAAATGGTACTACAATCAAAGATTCTTTTTATGTTCCTACCTGAGGCAGTTCTCCCAGCATTCAAATGAGCATAGGGTTGAAGCAGCCCCCACAAATCCCCATTGCTTGCAATAGACTGCTCCAACGTGGCAGCCATCAGCACTGGATGCCCATTGTTGTTTGTTGCTGCTCCGCTATTCTCAACAAAGTTGTTGGCAACGTAGTTAAGCGCTTGACATAATATAACTTCAATCAAATTCTCCACAATAGCGGTCAAGTAGATTGCTGCGAATTCGTGCACAAAACGACCCAGTCTCACTTCCACCATCCAACGCTGGAAGCGACCGACATGTAAATTGAGCCCGGCGCGGGCAGATTTGGATTCTCGGTGGAGAGCATCCTTTGTCGTTACAGCAAACATTGCTGCAGCTCGGAGACAAGCTTTTGAACAGGAGTCGGCGATGGAGGGAGCTAAAACTATTTTCAAGGCGGAGGCTACCTCCACTTTGCTACAGAATCCGGAACCCTTTGCAAGTCTCTGTGTTTCTCTTGCGATCCGGACTAAAGCGCGTTGGAGAAGGTAGGAAATGCGGGGAATGGTTTCCATTGAAATCCGCTCCAAATTGTCTTTCAGTCTGGAGCTTTTCTCAATCACTTTGAGAATGTCGTGGTTGGACCATGGGTAATGTTGAAGCTCCACCAAACGGTTGTGGGAATCTACCCAAACAAACTCGTCTGCTGAAGTTACCTGTAAACATAAACATAACAGTTAGTCACAACATATGAGTCACTTCTCCCCACATCAACTTAAACGAAAGTAGCCATAAATACCACTTAAGCCAAATTTAAGGAACAATGCATAATCATGAGCAAACTGAGCTACCAGTCATCATTGTCATCATCATCATCATATACATTTTGCTATTAGGACGGAGTCAAAGGAAAAAGCAATAGCCAAGATTATCTTTTATGTTGCTATAAGCGGAGGTGTACTCAAAATTTCAAAGTACGGCGTTTCTTTAAAAAGGGATGCTCATTTTAGCCATAATTTCTCATGCAGTGTAGTAATATGCATAACGTACAAATGGACAAGATGCTCACGAGTCATTAAAACAGCAGGCGACTCCAAGATAATAAAGCTTCATTAAAAGTCTTTTATGTCGCTCCGATGATAAAAAAAATACAACTGACAGTAGATCCACTTTGTTCATGCATGCTCACACACTCACAGATCTCGGTATATCTTCTATTCTTAAGAAAACAACTTTCCTCCACCTCAATAATTCCTTTTGAAAAAGATTTGAGAAGAAGAAATAGAGCCAACAAAAAGTAAAAGTAATAAAAACCAATGCCACAAAAAATTATCCCATGAGAGAGAAAAAATGGGGGTTTAATGAAAAAGCAGTTCTCTTCCCTGCACATTTTTATTGCTTTTATTAAAGGGAAGATGAAAGGTCACAACTTGTCACCATTCTTAATGGTGAGCAAAAGTACCCTCATAAATGCAATAGAGATTCATAAGCTGACGTATAAGAAAAAGAATGTGGTAAGAACAGTAAGCAAAAAGTAAAATCCTTATCGTTTCATCATCTTCTCACATCACCTTTGTATCGTAATGCAATATGCGCAAACAACTATAAACAAAAAGTTATCTCAAACCAAAAACCGAAAGTTTGCTCAGTTGTTGCAGCTTCTGGGCTTTACTAAATCACGAATGATTACTTTCCGTTTTTCTTCAACATTTTTCAATTCCAATTTGAATCATGTTTCTTGTGCATATTATACATGTATTGATACTACAAAAAAATGTTCGTCCCTCATCCTAACTTTATGGATAGAAAAAGTGGTAATACCAGATAACAAATAGCAAGTTGTTGAAGTGGAGGCATGCTGCTTGCATTGCGCATGAAAGCTATATAATACACACAATATAACATAACATTTTGAGAGATCATCGATCCTCTCTCCATCTCCTGCATGACATGACGTAATTGTAAAATATTCAGTGTAATTTTCGATGTAAAGTGGACATGTCATTGTCAGTCAGGAGACGTTGTGTGTTGTCTTTGTCATCTTGTCATCATACAATGAAAGAGTATCATGGTGAGATACATAACATGTTACGCTTTAATGCTACGCCCGAGTCAAGCCAGATGTGGTAAGGTCGAAAATCCAAATTCACACGATAAAATGAAATTTATTGACTGGTTTCCCTTTATCTTTCTTCAAAATCTATTTTGCATTTTGCCTGTTCCTCCCGTGATTTTTTTTCGTTTATTTCCTGTTTATTTTTCTAAATAAATTTTTATTCAGTATTCCAATTCATTTCATTGTGTTAGCTGTATTCACTAAAGAAAAACCTGATATTATGTTGGTTTAGTTAGGTTTCGTTATGTGTTTCTGCATTATTTGAATATTTCAGCAGGTGCTCATAGGTGAAAGTTTGTAGGCAAACAAAAAGCTAATGTGTAATATAACAGGGAAAGATATAAAAAAGCTTCCCTATCGTGTCACCAAGATTTGGCCCGATATACGCATACCTGTACAAAATATAATGTGCAAAAATCATTTATTTCAACTAATAATTTTGACAAAACGCAGTTTTAACATTTCACTCTCTGCGGAAACATGATAACAAGCAGCATCTTCGATAAAAAACGATTCCTCCCGTCTTTCCTGAGGAGAATGGTAGTTCAAGTTACAGTAGTACAAATTAACTCAATTCATGGCTAGAATTTAAAATGACCAAGACGGAGAATTACAGCACATAAAATCCGATCGATGGTATGTATGCTGTATCATTTAATTTTGGCTAGTCACCTATCAACATCATCTTTCTACACGCAGTTGTTGATGGGATGACGTGCGTAGACTACAAATATGTAACAGCAAAAAAACAGTTTACATTTGTCCGAAGATGAGAAGACGAATCATAAAAGGATGATGATATACCAGTTGTAGTGGCTTTTGGGTACACATTTTTGCTTCTTAAAAGTTCACATCACATGCTATAAAGGAGAGGACAATGACAACGAAATATTTTTTGAAGGAATAATATGCTACGCTGAAGCCTCAAGTGGATGCATGTGTTTTTGTTTATAACAAGTGGAAAATATGCAAAATAGGTACGCTATTACGAGCATGAAAGCATGGGATAATGGGTTGTGTTGGGATAATACCATGCAAAGAAAAAAAAGAAATATAATATGCATGACTTAATGTTTCATGATGATGATGATGAGAATGAAGATGACTTGAGAAAAAAGAGCACGTAGCGAAATATGACTTGCCTGAGTATTGATGGTTTCAAGACTGGAATGCCTGATGAGATGATGGGGTCTTCGGTGCCGATCACATTCGCTTCCACTCATGGAAGAGTAAGTTGAGGTAGAATAGGAGGAATGATGACCCGTATCACGAGCATGGTGACCTGACGCCGAAAGATGGTGACCTGCACTGTTCCCCGCAGTACCTGTCAATGGTGCGTGATGGCTCATCCCACCTGAGGAAGAGCGAAGTGTGAGTTGCTCAATTGCTTGCTTGATATCTTCCAGCCCGTGATTTCCATTGCTGAGCAGTAGGGAGTCTTGCTGCTGTAAATGTATACAAAATTCCATAAATAAATATATGCCGGGTGAGAGGTGAGTACTTTTTTTTGGTATGCAATATGCATACGCATTTAATTCAAAAGGTATGCGCTTTGTACTAGATATCACACCTAGCCTACTGTGCAAACTTTTAATAACAACAGAAATAAAAACATTTTTATTGTGCCACTTTAGTCCAAAACTGGAATTGTAAACTTGTATTTTCCCGTCCCTCATGCTTGTAATGTGCCTAAGTAAATATGTAACAGTTTTTCTTATTATGGGCTCATAATATATTTTTTTTCTTTGTTGCATTTTTTTCGTAGAAAACAAGTTCAAAGCAGCAACACAAGTTTTGCATGTGTGAAAGCTGACAGGGATACGATGCGATTTCCATGAAAAAACGATAATCGTGGTTGTATTTCATTCAGTCAAATGGCTCATTTTTCCATGCCACAAATACTAATCCAGCTTTCCTCTTGTGTCTCTTCTTTCACAGAGAGTTCTTTTATATTGCCTTTATTTAAAAACTGGCAATTAGGCGAGTCCATCCTTTCACAAGAAATGGATGTTTTGGTTTGCTTGCACCTGCTCAGCTCGTTTTCTAATTGTCGTGCTAGTTTGGGTTGAGTTTTTATTTGCGAATTCGTATCGAGTTGCGAAAGCATTAGGATTATTACCATTGAATTTTATGAAAGCTCGGATTGCTCTCAGGTGATTTTGGTGGATGAGCTGTTTTTGCAAGTTTCAACTTTGTCTCAACGTCTCAATGTAACCTTTCCACTTAAAATAGGCTGTAGCATCGACTTAGCTTTCGTATTATTATCTTGCGAGACGCTAAGAGCAATAGTGTATGAAATGTGATCCGGTTATTGACAATGCAATTATGAGACTGGACCGACTGGGAGAAATTAAGTAGCTTGACAATTATAATGACATTTCTCCTTTCCGACAATTTATGACTGTGCTGGAACAACCGTAATAATCTTAGCATTTTTTGGTAACAATAAATATATACTGGGCTATATTCTAAAAGTATAGGAATACGAGTTGAGCAATAACGATAGGTAAGCTGAGCCCAATTTAATGAGGGTTATAAAAGAACTCGGTGTACTGACCTTTGCTTTTGATACATAATTTTTAAAGATTTCGAAGCGAGTAATAACTTTCAAGTCATAAAAATATTATGTTTATTTATAACTATAGATTATAACGTCACCTAGAACCTTATTTGCGGTTAATATTTTAAGTCAGCACACTATGATTTTATATGCATAACTTTCATACCCCTTAACGGTTATATTAAAGCTTAAAAGATGTTGAATTGATGTAGATGGATATTCTTTTGGAATTTTCTTGGTAAATTTAGTTTTACACGATAAATTAATTGGAAAGTTTATGCCTTCAAATAACTAACACCCGGTTGAGTCTTTAAACGAATCTAGTTTAGAATCACTTCTTATTCATTCAACCCTTCTTGCTCTCTTTGTTTCGACGCCTTATAAAATGACGCAAGTCGCAAGTCAATTCAAATCAATTCACTACATCTAAGCTCGCGATATCGACTTCGTAACTCTATTTATTTGAAAAATAGATACGATAGAAGTAAAATCTCACAAATTCATAGATAACTAAAAAATCCCTGGTAATCCCATTTAAAATGCATGATTTCATGACGATGAGTCAGATCGAATTCACTTGAAGAAGTTCATTTTATTCTTGCCCATTCCTTTACTTGTTACTCCTAGCTCTGAAAAAGTACCTTGCCGATGCCGATGCTGCCAAGTTTAAATGATAGTTTCGAGCCCATCATTTCTGATAAATCTCCCATCTTCCTTTCCTAACCTCCACGGTTAAATACTACTTATTTCTGCATGATGATGAGATTAGAGACCATCATTATTGCACAATACACTTAAATACTACATGACCATTTTTTTCTTCTACGGAAGAAGAAGAGGATGCAGGAGGAGGTGAGCTTACTGTTTGTGAATCGTCTGATTCGGACTACGTACCACCTATATAATATATTATACAATATTTGCCTCAAGAGAAGAGCGAGACAGAGATAAAGAAGCTTTTTCTGCGTATGGCGCCGATTGGATTGGGAAAAGTAATAAATCATGTCGATTTAAACACCTGTTTTCTGCTGACAGATCCATGTCTCCCATCCTCCTTGTATGCTTCTTCAGAGATAAAATGCCTCAATCATCTGCTACGATAAATTATGGGATGCCTATATGACTGCCCATATGATGTGATACGATGGTGAGAACTTTATAGAAAGAGGAATGCATATGAGTATAATATACCAACTTCAAAATGCAAGGTGCATATTATTCAAACGTATTTGCATATCAAAGCCCATAAGTTAAGTCAGAGAAGAAAAAAATTGTAATGAGTTGTAATTGTGCTCATCCTCCATCTTTCTCATATTGCGTTGCATCCTCATATATTTCTCTCTTGACTCTCTCTCCGACTGCTGTATTATATATAATCTGTAACCGTTTATGTATGACATCCTGAATTCCCTACACACATGTACACCACCAGGCGTTTCGTTATAATACGGGATTGTAATAAATGCCGAGAAGTGCAAATATTATTGTTACATTTGTTGAATAATATCAAAAATGATTACAATGGATAAAAGCGGCAATTATTTTGTCTCGAGTGAATGAAACATTGCCTGCAGGAGGATGAGTGTGGCTTGTCTTGACTTCAGGACTTGACTTGACTTCACAAAATGATTTATACTGACGTGTAGAGATGAATCCATCTCTATCTTTTTTCCTTGTCAGGTACCTTTATGTAAATGTATGTCTAGAATAATATATGTTTGAAAAAAAACATCTAATCTCTAACCTTATTATTGCGATGCCTTGACCTAGACGATGATTTTTTGCTACTTGAGCCGGAACTCCCAAAACTCCTGTTGTTTCCGCTGTTCCCATCTAATCCTCCGAGTCTTCCAGTGGAACCTGTTGTTTGCTGTATTGCTGGTGTTGTCGCGGAATCGTCTTCAGGAACAGATTTTAATACAGATTTATACCCATTTGAAACACTCGTAAGACCAACACCACCTGCACTTGCACCACTCCCGGATATTCCCATGATACGTGCGTATTCTGCAGGAGGTGAGCCACTTGTTTGGCTATCTGACATGCTTGCATGACCAGATGAGCCATCGGATGAGCTTCCTCCTGTTCCTGTGTTTGCAGCACAACGCTGATTTCCTCCTCCACCACCACTTACACTGCCACCATTGAGCAAACGCATTTCTTCCACACTTAAATGTTGAAGAATGTTCCGTCGACGGGATTTCACTTTCGAGGATGGGGCGGAATGGCGAGCTTTCCTTGCTGATGGGGTGGAACCTGAGGTAAATGGATAATTACAACAAAATATTTTAAAAACTTGGCCAATTTCTGGAACCACCTTAGAAAACTATGCATTGTTAATCAGTAACCCAATCGAGTTTCTAATTGCGTAAGCAAATCACACAGAAATTATCTTTTGGAGTTTTTGTTCGGTAATAAATTATATTGCATTTGCATGCAAGTTTGTAAACTTTAAGAACCTTTTTAACGTTTTAACGGGAGAGGGTGTATTCCTCAATGAGAGTGAAATTCTCAAATTACGCTAATCTTCTTTTCTCACCATTTTTTATGTAAATGCCATGCCAGAAGCTCATTTTCAACAACATACTTTTCAACTTTTTCTTAACTTTTGCAGAAGTCTTGTAATGTATACCCACTGTATATGTACATATGACATATGCATGCAGAAATTTAAGCTGCTGCTGACATGATTTACAATTTAAATGAGAGTCAAAATATTTATCCTCGTAATTTATTGCTACTTTGCCCTCTCCCTTGTTGTCATCTTTGTCAAATAGGCGTTGCATGCTATAACGAAAACTGAAAACAATTGAGAAAATTGTGTATGAATTAAGTATGAAGATGATGAGTAGTAGTAGTAAAACAACAGTAGATAATGTTACTCAAGCCCGGATACAACTAAACATCTATTCGGGACAGAACAGTGGGACAGAGCAACATTGCAAGATGAAAATGATATTATTATGGGATTTACGATGACCATCCATGCACCCATAAGCAATCAACAGTGGATAAGGTTGCTCAACAAAGAAGAAAAACAAAGTCTAAAGCCAAAGCGTATCAAAATATTTGCCCATAATTTATGGGCATTCCTGTCTTCACACTCAACTCTTCTGCTGAGATTACTACGCTATACATTTTATTCAGTAAAAATATAGAAAGCATTCGCATTTCGCATTCCCTTCTTCTCCAAACTGCAGAAGCTGTGGCTGCAGGTTAGTTTGCTAAATTTATTGTTCTGCTGGTTGCAGTTGACGTTGTTGCTTCGTGGCCGTGGCATACAAGAACGTAGACAAAAAAAGATTTATTTTCACTTGTCTCAGCTACCATAATGGGTAATTAGGTCTTTAAAAGGTTATTTGCATAGTGTAACATGTAACTCTTCTCCTCTCCCTTTTCAAAAATCTGAATTCGAATGGATTATTTCAATTATTTAAAGAATTTTAGATTACACTAAGTTTTTTAATTGACTTTCTAACTGTTTTTGCATCATTTACAACAAACTGTGTCAATTTTACTAGTTTGGTCTCAAAACCGACAAATGTCATCTTTAACAGTTCATCACCATCACGTTTCCAACCCGAGCGGTAGTGAAATTTCTGAGGAACATTTTTATTGCGCTACAGGCATCCCCTTTGTTTCACCCTCTCTCTCTCTCTCTTCTATATTTAAGTACTCTTCTCTCCCTCTCTCACATTTTTATTACAACCATCTTGTTTTTATTGCATTTTAATCCATTCAAAGACGGATGGAAATTAGTATAATAAAATTTGAAGAGATAAAAAAACGATTTCAGTATTGTGCTCATTATTAGTCATTATTCTTATCGGGATCGCTATCAAGAAGACTATTGAAACTAATCATGTTGAAGCGTAAGCATGCTCATACTCAAATATATACTCTCCTTTTGTGCGTGTACTTAAGACGTTTATGATTCACCAACAAAAAAAATTATATCAGAGTACACCAGAACAGAGAGATTAATAAATTAAATGCCCGTGAGAGCTACAATTATATTAATTGTGGTTGGGGAGCAGGCATCGCGCATCGTTCATAGTTTTGAATTGCGATTACTATACAAGAGCAAAAGGGGATATACTTTATATATATATCAAAAGAGGCAGCTTGACAAGAACTGTTTTGTTATCAAAAATATTTGATGGATTTTGATATAAAAATAATAATGCTTGCTCTTGCTCCTCATTCACTTTAGTCATTTGATATGATAGCGTACAAGATCCATTTATTTTCACAGTAGTTATCTACCAAGATGATTATGATTACACATTATATACACACACACACGGTCAAATCAAGGGGAGGAAAAAACCCACATCCACAGGAAGAAAAAATATGCAAAGAGAGGAGAGTCGAGAGTTGTCCTGAATGAAAAGCCATCCATCAAAGTCACTGACCAAAAACTGATTCAAATGTGATTTGCTTACACATAATAACACAACTATATTGCATCAAAAAGGTTAAATGAATGGAAAGGAATTTTAATTTTTTATATGCAAAACTATATATTTCGTGTGCACATACACATACCTGCATGAGCGGTGTACATATTAAAAGTCCCAGAGCAAGCAGAGCTCCCTCCACCTCCGCCACCCCCACCAAGAGTCCCAAAATCCCCATCTGAAGTTGAGCTCCTTCCAAGTGAGCTGCAATCCGTGCTTTCAGCCCCTCCACCACCAGCTTTCTGCGTCATCGCTGATAATATCGTGGTTGGAGCCGAGCTGGAATTATTAGTTGATAAGATGGAGGTAGGTGTGCCACTCGTAGCAGACTCTAATTTGTTATTTCTAAGTGGGTTATTATCATTCTCATCATCATCATTTTTAGTGTTCTCATTAATTTTATCCAAATCAACTTTCACTTGGTCACGATCAACCCCAACACCACCACTACGATCAACAACACTGGATTTATGCCTCATAGTTTCACTCCCACCACCAACAACACTGCTTTTCTCACTTTGACCTTGAGAACTATTCACACTGTTGCTCATTTCGATGGGCATTCCATTAGTATTCATAAGATTTTTCTTTGCTGCCAACATCGCTTCCAATCTTTCCTTCGCAATTTCTGAAGGAGTCTTGATCTGATCATATTCTGGGCTTTTGGCAGGGAGCTCAACAGTTTTCCTTAGTGGAGTTGATGATGCTAAAGGAGGAAGAGAAAGTGGCAGATTTGTGGATTTTGACAAGGAGCCAGCAACACCCCCATTATTACCACCATCAAAACTAGACAACTTTCCTGTCGATTTACTGCTCACAAGCCCACTTTGTAAAGGTACATTACCACAATTTCCTGCTGCGGCAGCTGTCGCAGGATTCCACGACTTGCGATTTTCACCAAACTCAATATTTGTACTGACAAGTGGGCTACAGTATTGTTGGGACTGGAGACTGTCCGCACTTTTCCACTCTATTCTCTGAACACGAGATTTGAGCTCCATTAAATGCTGACTATGAATGCTATTATGAATATTTTTATTCCTCATGTGCTCTAGCGGAAATGGGGCAGGGAGAAATCCCGGGTTTGATTTCGGAACGGATGCTGAAGAAGGACCTGTCAATTCCGCGTAGTATGGAACCTCTGGATTTTCATCGATGCCCATCATCATGTTATTACCATTCCCATTTCCATCCAATAGATTACCACTACTTCCGCCAAACGGTGGACCAGGTTTGTGTCCACTATTGAAGCTGTTAAGATGATACGCCGATGTGAGCGGACTTGTTTGGTGAGGTTGTGGCGAGAGGAAAAGTCGTCTTTGGCTTGCAACTTGTTGCTGTTGTTTTGTGAGCAATGTGTGGTCTGTAGCAGATGCTGCTCCGTTAAAAGGTTGTTGGGATCTTTGTCCTGCCAACATTCCAAGTCCGGTTAATTGGGGCAACTGAGGCATATTTGGGATTGAGCGAAGACTTGGGGAAAAGTTGGAGGCTCGGGAAGGAGGGGAAGAATTGTTTAAAGGGTGTTTATTGAAATTTGGAACAGGACTGGGAGCAACGTACTGCCCGTGATCTAAAGGAATGGGTTTGAGCAACATTGGGGATGAAGAAAGAGAGGAAGAGAAAAGAGAGCTGTTTGTGCTGGATGGTCTTGGTGGTAAAGGTTTACAAGGGGATGATGATAAAGGTGGTGGTGGCTTTGCTGGTAAGCTCGGAGGACCATTCCCACTACTCCCACCAGGAGATATTTGAAAAGAGCCTCCTCCTGGTGATGATGACATTGGTGAAAAGGTCATCGAACTGTGGGAACTATCCCCTCCGGCTGGAGATAGTTGAGGTAGTGGGTAGTCCGGCCCAATCGCTGATCTCCTCATGTCCACTAATCTGTAAGAAAGAATTATAATAATTTGTCAACAATTTAAAAAGCAATAAATCATACCATGATTAATCCTCATTTGTATGTATCACAACAACTCCTCCTTATCACTCTTAATTGCAGTCATTTCACTTAAAAATAGGAGTTTTTATACACGGAGATGGTATGGTGAGTTTTTTAATTTAATTTATTCAACAAGACCTATCTAAAATCTCAAGAGCCTTGAGCTGCTTCGACATCGGCTCAACTTCCACCTCCACCTCGACGTCCACAAAAACCGCGTCCATTTTCACTTCTCCAATCTCTTCACTTTTCTTTTTCTCACTTATTATAGCTTTACTATCCATCATCTCCCACCTTCCTAAAAACCAGCTTTTCTAGAGAAAAAAAAACTCTTCTACAGGAATTTCCTCTTTAGCTCTTACGAGCTTTTCTAACTCCAACGCATAAACAATCCTAGACGGGGTTGGGTTTTGTGATGGACGTTTAGCAAGTGCACTAGGTCACTTCAACTTCCCTACTAAAACCCTTCTTCCCTTTTCTTCGTGTGTGATTTGCCGACCAACTCAAACATTCTAACGTCCATCCGTCACTAAAATGTGAAGTTAAATGTGAGGGAAAAGTTCTCTCTTCCTCACTCATCAAAAAAGTAAAGTTCACTTTGTTCATAAAAATTGTGATCATTAGTGGTAGTTTGCCCCTGTTTATATACCATCACACTTCATATACTTTACTTTAAGCATGCTATGCTATATAGCAAGTGTATGTAATAAACTCCTACAAGTTCTGTTCTCTCCTATATGCGGGGAGCTGCCATAAAAATTCAATTTGCCACATTCCACCTTCCTTTTTTCACAATATGTATATAAAGTTGAGTGAAGACTGAAGAAACACATCAGCAAAAAAAAATTGTTCATTAGCTAACGGTTATAATCAAAGTAAACTACTACTGTATCAACATTATATAGTAGCGCTGTGGTTGGTATACTGATGTGATGTGTGTGTGGAGGTGGTTTGGCTAAGCACAAAAAAAAATACAAATAAAGAAACTAATGAATCTGAAAATAATGTAATCTTAATAGGATTTCTCCTCCTTTTTGCACAAACAAGGAAAAGCGGAGAGTTTTTTTAGTGTATGGCATATTATTCCCATATGGTCATACCTACTAACCAGCTAGGAGCTCAAACTACTACTAACATCAACCGGAAGGTTTCTTTACTTTATTATTGCCTTTATTAATAATAATCCTATCTTTCTCCCTTGAAAAAAAAGTTATCAGAAGACGAGGCAAAGCTAAAAAGAGTTGCAAAGAAGAAACATTATTCATTCGCAAAAAAATTATGTGTGTATATATTTTATATAGAGACTGCAAAAATGCAATATTATATATGAAGATAATATGAGGAATAATAAAAAATGGAGACCAATAATAAACGAATATTATTGCCACAATTATTGCTGTTTGCTACACTCCTACAAGACTATTTAATGATCAAGCTGCCACCATGAACTTGTCTCCATTTTTACTGTCTTTAAAGTTGTATCTCGAGAGAGATATATATATATATATATATAAGGTGAATATAAAAGCGTTGTCTTTAGATTTTTATATATTATGTACACACGTCCCTCCATTATCTTTTGTTTGTGTGTAAAATGTGGACGTGTGTTGTTCTCTAAGTATCATATCACACAAGAAGAAGGGACTTGTACTAGCTAGTAGCTTCTTCTAGTTCTTCGGGAGACAAAGGTGGGATCGGTACTTACTTTGTATATATGTATGGATATGGATGGAGGAGACTAGAGGAATAACGTCGGTCCTCTAATCGCATCATGTTTCTTTTTTCAGAACATGTGTATACACCAGCTAATTACCTTATTAAAATTAACAATAAAAACCAGCCTCTTTATGATTATGATTAGCATAATTATACACGGAACTTTGTATTCCTATCTTTTCCTTACATCAAATCAAATCAAATGAATGATGTTGATCATCATGAAAATATCTTGATGCATTGCATACCTACTACATTATTACCCACCACCACCACACCACCTGCAAAAAATGTGTGGTTAGTTGGTATTGTTGGCTGTGGGTGATGGACGCTTTCTGATTTTAACCAGTCAACATAACAGACAACATAATGTTGAATGTGGGTAAAGTTGCTCATTCCTGGCGATTATATTCACAACTTGTCAGTTTGAAAATGAAACATTGTGGATTATTCAAGATGGAATATCTCTGTAACTACACCAAAGATATACTATTTAACCATAAAAAAGTGACCTTATATTCTACTATCCTTTTATATATCGTTTTAATTTTCACGACCAATTATTATTATAACAATAATTATAATGAAGGAGAGTCAACGGATAAATATTTCTATAATGGTTTTTTTTGTTGAAAAATAAATTGATGTCAGAACAAAAGATGACGAGTCTGAAAAAAAGGATATTATTTCAGTGTTAACTACAACATTAAAGTAAACAAATTAGTTGAGAACAGGATATTATAATGTGGTTAGCTATGTACTTTTTTATTGTTTCTGCTTTTAAAATTTGTTTCGTTCGCAGGTTGAGTACATTAATGCATGACATGAGCTTCTGTTCTTTTTTTGTTAGAATGATCATGATCAGGATAATTGTGGCGAATTGACGGTAAACTGATGGGATGCTCCCTACTGTGATTCAGTTTTAATTAGACACTTCCCCTATTTCCCAATCTGGCAAAAAAATGTAGAGGTGAGGATGAATATAAACAGTTTGAGATTCAATATAATTAATAATTACTTTTCCACACAATGAGTACACGTCCATATCTATAAGTATATGTTTAGTTGCCACTCTCCACTAATTACAGTGAAATTTTCTTAATACTTTTCACAGGTTTTCCTCATTATATTAAATTGTATCAAACGAAAGAATGCCTACCTGGTATCCTCCGTCTAATTAGCTAATTAACATGTTGAATATACTCGTGTGCTTGAACCTATTAATCTTCTTTTTTTGCTCAAGAAATGTATAAGACTTTATAAGTAAGTCACAGAATCAAAAGAAAACAAAGGTTTAAAAATTATAAACTTCCATTGATAACAATTAATTTATCAAGTGCCCATAACCATTACTAATCCGATCCAACTTTAGAAGGGGAATAGTTATGCTTATCAAGACGACTTAAGCTTCAGCTTGAAAAATATGGTGTAGTAAAAAGGATTAAAAAGGAGCATGCCTACTGCTGTGCTCCTAAAGATAAGAGAATATATAAAGAGTCTCTTTTTTTATGGAATTTCACTTCTTGTTTTAGACTTGTTTATTTTCTTGTTTTCAGCCAAGTTAATCGTATACCTTAATCCTCCTCGAAAAGGTTCAAGAAAAATTCCGAGATTTCTTTAGAACGCCCTTCTCAATTGTGTTATATCACAATCACACAGGCATTCTAGAGTCAAAGTCAAGTCGATGATAAGTTAAGTCAAAGCCGAGACTTGAGAGTCATTCATTGAAATATGCCTACTCATTTCCCTAGTGCACAATGCTGCTGCTGCAAAATGCATATTATTATTGCATGTAAAGAGAGGCTTAATGTGAATTATCATATCAATCAGTCATGTTGTTTTAATACGGCAACATACCACCACCAAAGGTATGATGATGAGGATATCGATCGACAAATCTCAAAAGAGAAACGAGTAACTGCGGGAGAAGAAAAGAAGAGAATAAAGAAGCGTAGAAAAAATGATATTATATTCAAACAAGATAATGTCTTGTCATCACTGATCCCAATTATTGATAAGCAAAATGTTTATGTTGTTGTTATTTTTCATATTACATTGATGTGTGATGATGCGGTGCATATTTAGAACCAGAAAAACCAAGTAAGTAGTAAGTACGCACATGTATGAATGTACTCATATCATTTTGGAAGGAAAGAAAAAATGTGCAAGCTCATTACAACCCTTTAACTGATCTGATGCTAATATACCAAAGAGAAATATGCAAATAATGCTGATAATTCAAAAACTGGGATTGAAATGCATTTTTTTTCGCCTTCCAACTTCCCAGCAAAAGTAGTTTTGAAATGAGTTGTTTAAAAAATGCAGGCATGACTTTTTAAACTTACTCATTTTTTCAACCTTCTATATAAGTAGAGCTAACAAACCCACCCTACTCGGTGTTTTTTCCATATTCTGAAAAAAATGAATGGAATAAAGAAAAAAAGGAACAAAATGTGGTTTTTGGTTGAGAACTTTTCAATTAACCACAAGTCAAACATAACGTACTTATCTTAATATGCTCAAAGAACATTGTAAACTGCACCACTTTATATTTTTTTGTTTTGTCTAGCGGAGATCCGACAAACTGAGCTTGACCGAGCTCATCCTGTGTTCCCTGCCTTTCTTAATATGATATATATCAAGGTAGAAAAACATTGTCAATTGTAATGTAGGGACATCACGCTCTCCTGAATCGAACAAGCCAATTATGATAAGAAGGAAACGGCAGCCTCTTGTTGGGTGACATGTTAAATGCTTATCCATATCGGATGCACATCTTGTGGGAAAAACATGGAAGTACCGAAACGGGGAACATGTATAACAATCATGTGCACCACACCGTTTTCTAGACGCGTCAATTGAAAAATAATACTATTATAATCACATCACAAAAGCTCAAATGTCTCGCTCTTCTCGTCAACTCATGCATATGTACAGATTATGTTTGTGTATATTGATATCAATCTTATCTCATTGTGTCTCTCACTGAACATGACAGAAGTCAAGAAAAAAAGAAGAAGACACAGGTGTGCAGTTTCTTCTTAATATCATTTAGACTTTGGTGAAATATAAAATGCACCTATCATCTACAGTACTAATGATGCATACATACATTGTTGTTAATGAGGGTAAATGAGTGCCTCCTCATCTTTTTATAAGCGTATCAAATTACTTTATATTTTCAATATTAGCTTAACTGCAAAAAAAGCCAATTATTACGGTTTTTATATGTATATATGTATCTATATGCTCTTCAATTGAAGCACACAATCGACAATATTTTCCTTGTTGTGCACTTTTTTTGCTCATAAACGGAAAGATGATCATTATATTTGTATCTGGCTAACATGATGCTTAATTATTAAGAGAAAGACGGATAATGTATGTAGAAATGTTGCGTATAAAGTAATTATCAAAGTTTATGCTTGCGCTTGCATTTTAATGAGAGCAATGTTCCTTTTTTTAATTAAGCTCTTATATTTTTTTATTGTCAACTGTCATTGTGTGGTGTGATGTGTGTTATCCAATATGATACGTGCTGGAGATAGGAAATCAATAGGGAACAAGGTTTTGTTTGTTTTGCTCTTTCATCTCGTGTTTTTGATCAAGGGAAGGGGTGACTGTACCTAAACTAAAATAGTAAAATGTCTTGTCTGTAGAGTCATAAATGTTAGTCATGTGAATGGTAAAAGCAATAAAATATCAGTCTTAATTGTTCACAGAGAGAAAGAGAGAGAGATATAAAGGTGAACTGGTATATATACTTTCGCATCTGCATGGATGGATGGCAGATGACAAATAATTTTGCGCCAGTGCAGGTGTCATCTTCGCGAAAGATTGTTGTAAGAAAGACAGGAAAACAAGTGAACATTGACCGTTTTCATTTTTAAGAACAAATGACAAAGTGAAATGATTCAGGTTTGCAAAAATTCGGCAGTACTTATACTGACTTGAGGAACCTGGAAGCTATGTCTTGTTCGTGTAGGTATTCATGTTTTAGAATGTTGTGTTTGCTCATTGCGGACTGTTCAACAAGTTGGTAGCGAGCAAACCAGCCGGTTACAATGTACTACATGATGAAGAAGTTTTGAGTGAAATGGTTAGAAAATAAAACCGTCTTAAAAAGTAAAATATGCAGCGGCAAGAGTATATACTGCGGTTTAGAAGAAGTGTATAAATGATAAAACACTTTGTTACAAGAAGCTGCACTCAATTTATCGAGTTTTTATGTCAGTTATACACTAGTCAAAAAAATCAGCACTGAGCGGATTAGGAATCTCTGGTCAATTCAGCTTTATTCTCGTGTAGTAACAACTGGAAGTTGTAGAAGAACTGGGTGTGTCTGCTGAGAAGACAGAAAAGAAGTAATCTTTCTGACATTTGTTAGTTTATGAGCGTATGTTTTCCGGCTGGGATTATTTAGAAGCGGTATCAAAGTCGCTTCTAAGAATTTGCATCTTATCGTAACAATTTTATGTTCCATCCATGTTACGCAGCACAGTATAAAATATAGGCTGACTATTAACATATGAGGCAGTGAAGAATTTTCTTTTTTCCTTTCAACATGGGCTACTAAGTACAATATAAAATACTTTCAGTATTCACCACCGCAAAGTATGCCTCAAAATTACCTACATAATCTCGTATTTCCTTACAATTAATTATTAAAATTAAACGTCGCTTTCCTTACACATTAACGACAATCCAGTCAAAGTATCCACAATTTGGCTCGTTTTATTCAAAGCATTCCAAGTATGAAGTAATAACAAACACAGAAGAACTATCACATAATGCAGACTATTTAATTGTATTACTTTCATTAACAAACTATGCAAAAACACAACAGGACCACAGCACACTGAATGAGTAACTGGGAACCAACGTTAAAAGTAATACATTTGTTTTCACATTATTATTGTCAACACATATTATAACCAGAGTGCCCAGTCCACTACCGACTCCGAGACCTCAGAAAAGAGATCTGGATGCAAACACTTTAAAATATAAAGAAACTTGCATGACAGCAACCACTCTCAAAATGATTTCACTACCACAACATCAACTGAGTCAAAAAACATTTTACTTTCTTCCAGAAAAAAATTCAGAGCGAAATGTCTTCAATCAGAAGCAATTGGCAATACAATTTCAAACATGAAAATATATCTAGTCCACCATCCACCTTATAACATATCACCTTCCATTTCCATCCCCAAGAACCAAACACGAGTTTACTTTTGACTTTGTCTCTTCTCTCCCTACATATCAGCGCACAGGACACCACGACACGACGACTCAAACTCAAAGTAAGTATCATCCAGACTAACAACGCAAAGGCACAAGTTAAACAAGAAAAAATTGAGTTTGTTACGTTACAACCGCCTCCTTTTTTTTAAAAGTAAGAATAGCATATGTACATAGGTACTTATACTTACATTACACACTCAACAATGCTTCAGGTTCGAAGACTTGCATAAAATGCATGCATGTAATGCGTGCATACATATGTATATACATACATACATATATAATCTATTACATTGCCCTGTATATGTCTGTCCATCCGTCTCAGAAAAAAAATTTCCCTTGGCCACTTTTATACTTTTTTTTAAACAATCATAATTATTATCTCATCCTGATACTTTACCACTACTGCTCTGGTATAATATTAACCCGTTGCTCTTTGGTTACACTTTTTAATGCCATTCCAAAGCCAGAGATAGGAGTAAAAGGCTCAAAACTTGTGTCTTGCCTATGTTTTTCTCCCTAATATAGCTGGCCTTTTACTTGTTTCGTTTTTTATTTTTACATGTGTATATAATATTGTGAGTGCACCTGCTCTATGGGAAAATACTTACTCGACAGCTCCTCCAATCCAACAATCACATCAACAATGAAGAGAAGAAGAAAAAAAGCCTGAATGCTTCTGACTTCTTCGGCTCTCGGCTTGTTCACCACAATAGGTAAAACCATGTGCATAGTTTCAATCTTTCAATAGTGAATTTTATATATGTACACATGTATCAACAACAGCTCACACAACACACTTGCATAATAATTACACGATTCCATATTCTCTGTTACAATTACTATCATTATTTTTATAGATATCTTCTAAACGCAGTGCGTTTTTAAACCTGTGTTTGGGGAGGAGGAGGTTCATGATGATGTTGATGATGAAGAAGAGCAAGTCAAGTTAGACGCAGACACTTGCTCAAGAAAAAAAGGTATCCAATATGCGTGCTAAGAGAGGAGCCCTCCTTTTTATTTCTTTGCATGAGTTACACTGAAAAAGTAGGCCTTTTATACTGCTTGGGATCAAGTTAAAATACCACCCGTAAATAGCAGAAAATTCAATAATAATGAAATCAGTTTAGATCAAATCAAAAACACAAACAAAACATTCAAATGTTGCAGTAATGGTTAGCCCAATCGCATGCGCGTGAAAAGATTACGTTGCATGCGGACTCAATTTTTTGACTTTTTGCCATTTCCAATGAAATGTAGAGTACGAGTGGCACAAGACGAGACAAGACGAAAACAATCAACAATGCAAGGTTCAAAAAAATGATAATTTTGTCTGGCTCCACAAAGATGATGATGATTCTCAATGCCTTGAGGCTGCCTTGAAGAAACATATATATTTTTGAAATGGATCTCTCCTCAACCTCAACTCAATCCAAAAGAATTTTTGTGAATGAAGGAGAAGTAAATGTTGCACCTTGTTCCATCGTTAGATGCTCATTGCTCACTGACTTTCTTGAGCTGAAGCCTCAGTTTAGATTACAAAACAATTTTCTGAAACATTAATTTCAAGAGATAATTTGCACCAAGCTCGTTCTTCAAAGTTGACAACAAATCAGTAAACAAGTGCAGTGCATATAGCAAAAAGCTCTCATATCATTCTCAATGTTAAGGCTGAAAGGGTTGGTTGTTGGTTGATATCCTAAATTGAAGTTTAATCTTTCTTTGATCATCGTCACTAGTCATGCTCCTGCTTGTCCTGCTATATTACTAACTACTTTAATCACCAGAACACATTTTTTCTCTTATTTTTGCATGATATTTATATATATATATATTATGTATACGGGAGTATATATACATAGATGGATGTAAAAGAGCAGAATTTCAATAAAGCCATAAAAATTGTGTGACCCGCAAGGAAAAGCAATCTGAAGTTGCTGGGATTTCCCCATCAATCATTGATCGCTCTGTGAGATTGCGCATAAAAATTGCATCTGCTTCTGCACTTCCATCCAAACGTCTTCTCGCCTCCTGTTCAACCTTATCAGATTTATGTTGTGTAGATTAGTTAGGATGCTAAGTTTGTAATATGTGTATAGCATGTGCTTTTAGGCGATAATGGCCTTTTTATTTATACACACTCTTTTTACCATTTCGCCTCACACAACAATTATGAGATCAGTATCACATCTCACATCATAAAGAAAGCCAACAAGCAAGCAGAAGGGATCTGCTCTGAATTGAAAATTCTTTGGGTTTTACCCTTCTCATCCGAAAAATATGCAATTTGTAAACCCTATACGTGTAGTTACACATTCTTCGTCTTCAATTACCTGTTAAGTAATTAAATTATGGAGGAATGCAATATCTTTGTGGGTTGCTGCAAGCAGGAAATCTGTCAACAGTTTCCCATTTTTTATTCTGAAAAATTTATATATATTTGTATTTATTATCCACATCATGTCATGTTTCAGTCTCTGCATCCTAATCGCTTTCACCTTGATAAAGGTCAATCATTCATGTTAGTTAGAGTCAGTCAGGGTAAAAATATTTTTCCTGTGGAATTTTTTTTCATAACCTCACATAACATTTCGCATACACATGCATATTATGTATATAGAATGTGGATTGTACGAAAAATGTGGACTATTTTACTTTACCAAGAGTTCAAATTTTATCAACTAGAAAACGAAAGAATGTGATATGCTATGCAGCCCTTTCCGGGAACTCAAAATGTTTTATGGGAAGCTACACTAAAAAACAGGTAGGCGATGTGATGATGCTTTTAATTTAATGAAAAAAGGTTCACATTTCTTGCCATGCACTTATGACCTTTTTTTCTTTAGTAGAAAAGAAGCCAATAAACTTAACCATTGACAATGAGATGAGCGTAATCATCATATCATAGCATCATTATATAGTATATTATATATAATGCTACTTTCTACGAACACCCTTTTCTTCAAAACGCATTTTTTCTCTCGCACTCCTCACTCCTTCCATTCTTTGTCTAAATATTCGAATCAGAAGTCACAGCTTTTATCGCCACAGGGGGCATTTCTTGTCGTGCTTCATGAAACGTTGGAGTTAAGCGTAACATGTCAATCATAAAAAAAATTAAATTGCGCTCTTTGAGTCAAAATCCAATTAAAAATTGTATCGCTTTATTCACTCATTACCATTACCATATCATAAGTATAATGGTGTATTGGTAATAAGATGAATAATTTTCAACCTGATTTTCTCGGAAAAGACAAGTCACCCACGATTGGCCACGACCATAATACCATAATGATCGTTGCATACATTAAAGGCTACTTGTCATGTGTCATATATACCTACTTTTACATACTATATTGTATTTTTTGCACCTATTATCTTATATATTGACGCTTTTTTATTTTTTACTGTCAGGCATAAATCAAAGTGCTAACTATGTGAGTTTATAGCTACCTACGTAATATCCTGATAGAAAACTAGAAAAAAATTAATAACCCTTTAAGTGCAATGTACATAAACATGTAAGCATATACAAACAAAACATACACCTGAATGTGGTCATTAACTATCAAGCCATCAATTCCATTTTGAAAACAGGAGCACAATAAAATTTCATAAAATAGTCATATTTATTTTCCTGGAGGCGTGGTAGTTTAATGTGTAATTTAATAGAGATTTTTGTCAGAGATAAATATCATTTTCTTTCTCCCACTTTTTTTTCAATACAAAAAATAGAAAACTTTCGAGTCAAAAGTCACTCAGTCACAGAGAAGAGAGGGGATGATTAAGATGACGACGACGCCTTCATTCACAACAAAACAGAACCTTTGTCTCTCTCTCTTTACTACATAATGCCAACAATTTACACTCAATACGAGTATATATATAGTTTATAGTAATTTGTAAGACAATAGCAGACACAGTTACAAGTATTTGGACGAGAGGACGAGACTGAATAAAAACCAGTTGCGAAAAAAGGAGTTTACTCTACGCTATTTCATGTTACGTAGCCTTTAGCCTAGTACAGGTCATCCCAGAGGCTGAACAGCTCCTCATAAATTTCATCTAATCGAATTTCCATAGAAATTCTCCTTTATGTAACGTAATCTCCCTTTGAATAATCAGCTCTTCAGTGGCTCACATTATATAGATATTATAATGAATTGCAAATCCTCCTCCTCCCGTAGCAATACTATATACATAGGCGAGGGTAAACTTTATTAATATTTACTTCTAGTTTTAAAGAATCTAAATCAAATTCCAATTGGCATGTCCATCACGGATTATTACACAATCAAATCAACCTCCAATGTATGAAAGTTGAATGAATGCTTGACACAGACACACAAAATGATGAAGAAGGCAGGAGTTTCGAAACCGGTGCTAGGGGCATCCTCCTCCTCATCAAGATTCTTAAAGCGGAAGTCATCAGCGAAACGCTCAAAATCTACTCGCGCATCAAGAATCCAATCTCGCTCCATTACACCTGACACACAGTCTGAAGCTTCTGAAACAGATTTTGTGGGTTTATTAGACCCTCCGGTGAAATCTAGGTTCATTGAGAAATCTCAGCGGTTTTCTTTATACCAATTCGATTCCCATTCATTTACAAACTTATAAACACACACAATTCTTAGGTTTACTGCTGCCAATTTTGTGAAAGCCAGTCGCATCATTCGTTCTATTAAGAACCCCTATTACCAGATTGAGGAGCGACCAGTCTTTTCCAGTGATGAGGAGAGGATTTTAACATATGAATTGATAGTTGCCATCCTCAAATACTCCAGCTTTTTGAAGGAAGCATTGGAAAAGAGTAGTTTCTACATGAAAAACCCTGACCTTCAAAATGTTGGTCAGGAAGAGCTCCTTGTTCTCCTATACGATATGATTGAGAGAGAGTTTCGCGTTTCTCCTGATGATCCTGATCTTCCAGCAGCATTCTCTGACCTGCAAGAGGCTATCATGGGTTCGAAAACGAAGTTAATGGCCCACATTGCCAAGTTGAGAATAAAACATGAGGCAACCACCTTAGAAAATCTCCTCCCAAACAACCTCCGTCATCAACATAACATTGATAAAAATCCATTCTACTTTTGGATTAACTTGAAGAAGATTCAAATGCCCAAGGTTGTGGCTGCTCTGAAGGTACATGGCTTACAAGAGACTCGTTTTGAAGATGATACCTTGATCCAAGAGAACTTGTTTAGTGTTAGTCAACTTCATCCCGACTTGATAAGAATGCATTCCAGCATAGCAAATGCTATTAAGAGCATGCCCATTTTCAGGGACGGTTATATAGTTGTGCAAGACAAGTCTGCTTGCCTAGCACCTTATGCACTTGCAAAAGCTTTGTATTTCAAAGAAGCAGTTTATCATCGTGGTGCTGGGATGGAAAATCTCAACCCATTTCCAGAAGGAGAATCTGCTATTGACTTGCAGGAGGAGAGAAATGGTGAAATTTCTGAGGAATGGTACCACGGAATCTTGGAGGGTCCTGGGAAAAACTTTGCGAAACCAGATTGTGTTGTTGTCACCCATTGTGGACCTGGAAGGAGTGCTGCTCACTTGGCTATCTTACTTTGTGAAGCTGTTCCACGCTACCTATCTAGATCAGTTAATATGTCAACTACTGGCACAGACTTGGTGAAAGCTATAAAAAGCAAGTTTGTATATCGTCCTCCTCTTAACGTGGTAGTTTTTGGGACACCAGCAAATAAACACGAGGAAATCTCAAAGTACATCAAGAAAACTTTGGGAGTGACAAATATCCGCTTGTATTCAGAAGACTTTATTAACATTCATCAAAAAGATTCAAGAATTAGAGGATGCGGTGCCATTTTAGTGAATCCACCTTCTTCTGGCTCCGCTTTGAAAGACCCGGTGACCTACATTTGCTCTGAAGGGGGAGACGAACAGGTTCTAACCCAGTTTTCCGAGTTTGTCTCATCTTCCACGAAAGATGATAATGGGAACAAGGTTGCGTATTCACCAAATCAAGCTAAATATCTTAATCACGCGCTGACCATCCCGAATGTGAAGCTAGTCATGTATACCACATGTTCAAACTTGGCTTGTGAAAACACAGAAGTTGTGAGAGTTTGCTTGAATGAAGCTCGGAGAAAGGAGGAGACGAAGAAATGTAAATTTTATGCGAGCATGGTTGTCCAATCCCAATCAAAGCTTTATAAGGATGTGACCTTTGAAATTGTGAACATGAACAGGCTCATGGAAGGTTATGGAGATGCTTGCTTTCAAAACAACTTTGTTGATATGCACCCATCCAGCGCATGCAGTGGAGTTTTTATGTCTTTGATTCGTCGGAGAGATAGGCAAATCAACATGGCCAAGAATCCAGTAAAACAGTTTGTAGCATCTCAAATGCAAGTGAAATCAACTAGAACGCTTAACGAATGGGGCGAAGAAGATGATGACACCCAGCTTTTATCTTCTGGAGTACCTTCCCTCACGAATTTTTCATCTGTAGCTAGTTTCACCGAAGAAGAACTTGCCAACTATCTAATTCATAAGTTAAATTTGGATGTAGAGAGTAAGCATTCTGAGCTATTGGAAAGTTTGTCTCCTTCCGTTCCAGTGTTTCAAGCGAATATGAAAAAGAAGACATCAAAGAAGGCGATTGTTAAAAGAGTTTCCATTCCAACGCACTCATCACTACTTCGACAAAAAGAAAAGTATTTGATGAACGTCAGCTCTCCATCTTCCGGTGTGCAAACTCCTAGAACGGGAAGAAGAACATCAGCAGTTGGAATTAATGGAGAAAGGGCAGACTCGTCAAGGCCAAGTACAACTCATTCGGTAGGAAGCAGCCTCCTAGGGTGCCCTAATCACATTCATCAGACTGGCCACACGTGTATTTGTGCAAGGCACGCGAAAAAGTTTCCTGATTTGGTGAATCATATTTGAACGAATGATTGAATAGTAATATTATATGTGTGATCCGTGTAGCTAAATTGGAATTGAAACACTTTTATGGTCTTTGATTGAAAGAGACAAACCTCCAAAATTTCATAAAGAACACGACTACGTTATGTACATTTAAACGTTTGTTATCAACCTTTCAATACGTTAATATTTAATTCACAAAGAAAATTATTTGTAGGCAGTTATACTCATCAAGATCTTACATTATATCAATTCCTAATTTTCCCTCGCCGTTAACATCCTATTCGCTCAATACAATGATTACTTCGATCTACTTTTCTTGACCGAACCTCATTTCTCAATATGACCACAAATCGCTATCTTAATATTGCTGTTATTTTCATCCCATTTGCCATTTAGTATCAAGCAAGCACCCCTCCTGTCGAAGGTAAATCTTGAGCTAATCTAAATGTAAATTTGCAAATTAGTCTTCTCAAAAAACTCACCTATTCTCTTCCCCAACACCAAATCTCAGAGGCGATAACACATAAAACCTTATCTTAATGTGTGTGCGTAGGTAGTTTGGTATTTGGTATGGTTGTATGTAGCCGTTTGCAAAAAAAAAGAATTCCTGCAACGACTCCCCACATTTTTCACTCATGTTCTACATTATTGCAATAAGCCTCTCAAACAAATAGGTCCACACACATCATCATCCTCAATGATAAGGACGTAAAATGGTGTGGTTGCTAACATTCAATTGACTGGTTTTTTCTGCTTCCCATTTTGACTTGGTTTCAAATGGATTTGGTAAAAGAAGAAGGGTTGATGTTGAAAAGACAAGGTTGAATGTTAGGATGAGTGATATAGTAAGTAGTAAATCTGTACATTTTATATACATTATGTCATTACTCTGAATGATTCATATTACATCAGTTTTCATACTTCATTTTCTCATCTTTCCACTGACACATATTCACAAATGATGGCAAGGGCAATAAGGATAGAGGGAAAATGAGAGAAGAATGGGCTTGTAAAACGGTTTTCTCCTCACGTTACAATTGAATTTTTCATTGTCAGTAGTTTTCTCAGCCAGTTTTGTTGTAGACACGCAGAGGCAGTGAGAGAGAGATGATCTTTTGTGTGCGTATGCAAAAAAGGATATTAGGCTTGATGATGACTCCTCATGAATGATGAAACCGTAGCATTGATGAAATTATATTTGTGCACAAAAGGATATAATCACGCCAACAAACAACATTTCTTGTCGTTTAGAAGAGCATAATTGCACCCTGGTTCAGAATAATAATGTTGTTTTCTGAGACGAGATTGATATGATGATGAGCAGCTGGCTGACTGACTTTGTCTGTGGATGATATTTCATTCTTGGAATTTGCATATGATCTTTTAGTGAATCAAAGCTCTTTTTTGTATAAACTCATGAGAGGTACACTGCTATAGACATTTTTGCAAGGTCGGATTATGCAATTATTTAGTGTAATCGAAAAACAACTGGGCTAATAAGGATCAACTATTATTCTTACTGACAAAAACTAGGTTTCTAAGTTAGTCCTCTTCCTTGTCAGTTACTCAAAATTCTGAATGGTCTTACAAAGGTTAACCAAATCAGTTAATTTATATTCAAGCTGTGCAAATTACCTTGTAAATGACGTTTATCAATAATAACTAATAATAAGTTAATAATAAGTTCATCAATGGAAGAAAAATATGGTCAACTTAGCAGCTAATATTGGATATAAAAGATTTCTCACAAATAATTCACAACGAAGATTCCTTAATGCATTCCGTAGTTCGCTGTTAACTGCAAATGTTTTCGAATTTCTAAAGTGTATTTTTATAAAATCTCACAGACTATTCATAAGCTCGCCATGTTCAAACTTTACGGGTAAGATTAGCTTCAATAGAAAGAATTAGAATGTTATTATCCTGGCGTTTTTTAGACCAAATAACAGCGCCTAAGATTCCAGGCAAGTAAATACCAATATGGACTTGCAAAATATTACGAAGTTACACTCGAACGGCTATATGATTAAAAAACTTGGCAAACATTGAGTGTGCAATACTAAAAGGCAACAGCGTATTATGATAGGTACTCGAAGGATGTATCAATATACCTGCAAATCTGCATGACATACAAAAATGCTAATATTGCTAAATGACATGTTATCAATGTCGTGTGTGGCGTATCAAATGTCACATCTCTCTTCTACTTTTTCGCTGTCAAACCGATAAGCTTTGTTTATATAAAATATATAGTACACTCTCGTAGACAGGTGGCTTCCTTGCTTTAAGTAAACACTCTTTGAATGCAATACCACCACCACCGCTACAAAACGAGATTCAAGGCAAACATAAAAAAGACAACAATATGTTGAGTGTTTTTACAACATTTACACAATGTATAATATTAACATTACATGGTCCAAAAGTCAATTAGCAAGCATAATCCTACACCCTATGTATCATTAGGTTCTTTCAGTCAATCGGACAAGAAGGGAGTGAGAAGTGCGAAGGAACATAAAAATGGTATGCAAATCCTGGCGCTAATGACTTTTAATCTAATCTCTTTCTCCTTTAAATGCATCCCTAATCTCCTAATATCATCCTTGATGATGTCTATTCTATTTTTTCGCACTTTGCTTTTTTTCTTTAATGGATGCGTAATGCTATCAAGAATCTTCTCTAACGGAAAAAAATTACTCTTGACTTGACACTTTACCCCACTACACCATTGCCTTATAGTCATACTCAGACTCAGACATCACATCGGCTCACCATTAGCAATCAGCTCTAGCCAAACCACATAAAGCCATTTGGCATGTGATTGAAATTAGCAACCCAACCAGAACCAGAATGGAAAAAAGGATTTTCTATCAGGATCCCAGCATAAACGGTAATGTTATGTGTGCTATGCTATATAAGATATGCAATTATGATAGCAACATTGAACCATTAGCAAGTTGCCACTTTCAATGTGCGGAGAGGGAGGGAGGAAATGATCTCTGTGTAAAAGAGAGAGAAAAAATGGTCAATAATATGTTGGTGTTGGAGAGTTGGTTTACTTGTTCCCGATCCATTATGACATCCCATAACGGTATGAATGAAATGAGTACATATTTTTTACGACTTTTTCCTTGTTTGAGAGAAAATGGCTTCATTTACTATATGCACATAAGCATAACCATAATGTGTATTATTGGCACGTTTCCTTACACACATTCATAGAAGATTATAAAAAACAGGGATGATGACACTGACTCATATTGACCAGTATGAAAATAAGTGACAGAGGAATAAAGCAAGAGATTTAACTTAAGGTGTGGGAGGTCATTTTTGAGCACACTTCATTTTCCACAGACAAAATGAGAAGATGACATGTCGCACATTTTAACAGGTGTCCCTACCTAAAACATTTCTACTTGATTATGATGACGATCATCGTCGACACCATCAAAGATCAAAGTAATCATGATGACCGTGGTTATCATATCATTGTCACATTTTTATTTCTTCTTTCTGCATTCGTTCATATAAGTGGCTGACTAGCTGACTAGTGACCAAACTAGAAAAACACGAGTCAAAATTCGTAGACACAATGGACATTTGGTTGTATATATACTTGTATAAGCAACAATGTCAAACAATACGCAATTGACATTTGTCGACCAGACAGCCACCCAGACAATTGTGGAGAGAGAGGAGCGGTTGCGGAAAAAATCAGGCAACTTGAACATAATAACCCTCTCTATTGCTTTGGAAGTTTGCCAAAACAAAATGAAATGGTAAAAGTGAGCATGTGGTAATGAAGAGTTCTTGAATGTCATGTCATTGTCAAACCTTATCCCTAAATCCCATAAAGTTGACATCTATTTCAATCCCATCCCCCATTCACATTATAGTCCTAAATTAGAACGGAGAGAAGAAGAAAGAAAAAAATTGTGATTTTTATTGATCTCTCTTTACACTCCATATTTGTTCAGAGGAGGAGATAAAAATGACATAAAAATAGGAGGCATAAACATAATATCGATATATATGTACATATACATTTTGTACTGCGTAATGATAATCTCGATAAAGTGCGACATGAGACGTGACTTTTTGATAGCCACTTAATCCAATCAAACCAAAAATCAATTTGTGCACAAGGGATTTTGAATGAATGAGTGAATGAGAAATAAGAAATGAAAAATCAGTTCAAAATGGGCTAATAAAAATCCAAACAACATGATTCCTTATTGTCACCTGATCCCCTATTATAGCGGATTTTATGAGGATATCCATCACTCAGCATTTAAATGCACTTTTGCATTGCTTAACTATTATAATAGCTATTAAAAAAACGTTATCCAAATGATATAAGAATACCCATAAGAAATATATTTGTAACGTCTCACCCTCATGCCTATCACCTCCTGTAGCAAAACATAGTTCTTCACCATTTAATTGCGTTGAATCCTTCTCTCTCACCATGAAAATTTGCATACAAAGTTGCTGTTAGCTGACGCTTTTCAACAGTTCAAGTTGTGTAATTTCCTGCCAACTTAATAGGAAAATCAGAAGAAGTTTTTGTGTTTGTGTGTGGCAGTAAAATTAATAGCGAACCTCTCATAAATCCTAAGTGGTAACACCCAATAAGGAAGCTTTTTATGAGGACTTGCTGACAATATTATATAGAGAGAGGGATATATATATATACTCATACTTTGTGTATTAGTGGTGATGCTGATGATGAGATTGGGAAGAGGAGAGTAAGCATGTTGTCACACACAATGAAATGGATTACGTGCAACGCATAATATGTAAAACAGCACAAGATTTACATATTTACTTAAACATTCAAAGTAATAAAAACCAAGTTGAGGTTGTCAATTTAAAATTTACGATTTTTGATTACAATATAAATTTTTCCTCTCATGTTACACATGATATAAGGTATATATAAGTTTAAAAAGGATTCTCAGATTCTCATCGTCAGTATTGGCGATTGGCATTTTGCAGGATGGTGATATGGTGTCATACGGTGTAAAGGACTGTGTGAGATGACGACTCTTCCGCGTGATGATTAAATAGTAACAAAAATCGTAAAAAGATATTTGATTTTATTAGCAAAAGGTTAATATAAGCTATATTATCAAGTAGTAGGTAAAATTTTTGTATACTGCCAATGTCTGAGGAGGAAGATGATAGTTAGCCAAGAGTCAGCTATAAAGATAATCCATTAGAAACAGTCAACAGTTAAAAGCTAAATTGCAAAANAAAGATAATCCATTAGAAACAGTCAACAGTTAAAAGCTAAATTGCAAAAAAAGGAGTACGCAAGATTCTTCCTTATTTCTTTGACTTTTACTGCCAACTGTAGCTACTGTTGCTGATATTTCGATAAGGGAAAATGATGATAAAAACTTCATGAGTTGTCATCATCATCATATCCAATTTCATTTCAACAGTTTTGTTTGCACTGTTAAGTAAGCTGAGACGAGAAGCGATAGGGATATATGATAGGACGTTTCAACAGTTTTAATATGTTTCAATACTGTTATCATAATGTTGCAAAACGTCTGGTGAAAATCTTGATGCTACGTGCTACTTGACAAAACTATTCTATACATTGTTTCTTTTTTCCCCTGTTTTCAACAAATGAAATTATATTCACGTCCTTTTGTAATAATGATACATAATAAAACCCGGTAGCCAATAACTATAAGCCAACGTTTTAGATTTGACCACAGAGGTTGCAACATTTGCTAAAACATTCGTGCTATTAACCGAGTTTAACTTTGTTTAACAAAACTATGCAGTTTTATACAGCGTAATTTTGGCGTAATATCCCTTTAATATGGCGAGGAGGGTAATAAATTCCTTCAGGTTTTGTCGTCTTTCGGTCTCTCTCGCTTTGATTTCATTGCCACAATAAATTCTCTTGAAGAAGAGAAGCATCTTTTCACATGTTAATTTCTCCCACGAAAAAAGGGTACCTATTACAACAAGGAAAGCGTCAAGATTCGCAAGATTCCTTTCCACATGGAGAACAATGTAGAAGGCTGACTGGTAACAATAAAACAACAATGGTGATAGTCGGTGACAAGGGATTTGGGATGAAGAATTGCTATCCCTATTGACTATATATGCTATCGGGTTGCTTTTTAGGTTTTTAGCCTATAACCTCATTTCTGCATTCTGCATAGCTCCTAATGACATGCCATGCCATCGCCACACACAAATACCAACCGAGGAAGAAAGAGAGAGAGAGATGCTACACGCATCATTAAATTAGATGAGTGTCATCAATAATAATTTTGAGAGTGAAGAGACATACCAAAACTGAACAACCCAACGGTTTAATACGATGATGGTGGTAGTGGTATTAGGCAGCAATTAAAATTCTTAATACATCCACATTATTCTATTTCTTCGACAAGAGGTGATGATGATGATTTCTACGCATATTTTCATGCTTCTGTCCCGCATTTCGCAGTCATTTGCCCAAGAGCAATCCAATCCATTATATATTACAGTTCTTAGGAAGATTTAAATAATGGTGGCACTTGAATTGAATGAAAGCATGTATATCTTTCTATGTAAGTACATCATGTAACTCTGTATTGTTGACGGCGAGGACGAGGACGGTGTGTGGAACGGTGGCGAGTGTAATAAATTGCAATTTATATTTTACTCATACATAAAAAAGGAATTGTTACTTGTATTATTTGTTGATGGTTTTTTTGTAGTATATTATGATGATGAATATTATCACAAATTCTCATCGCAATTATTACCCATGTAATAATTTATG
>JAANSM010000070.1:0-55448 GCA_036850725.1 Orchesella villosa | reverse complement strand
TTCCCATATAATCGAATTTTCCTTTGTTCAGCATTGGTAACGTCAGTGACGCTATCGCCTTCGCAGTATTTATACTTTATGCGGATGAGTAATAATTTCAAATATAGATCGGAACCTTAATATCTTCATGTATCATATACGAAACGATGATGATGATTATGTGATGAGTAAAATGGGGATGTTATATGATGTTTTATGCACATAGAAACCGTCTTATAGACATGGGCTCGATGTCGTGTTATGGCATGAGGCTGTTTACCATAAGAAAAAAATATGAGGATTTCCAATTGTCAAGTTTTTTTTCTTTTCTCTGACCTTTATATCAGTGCTTATTACTAGTATCATATCATCATCATAGTATGAAGACGAGAGAAGGAGCATCGAGTCAAGCAATAAACTGGTATATACGTCCACTTACATCTTCTAGAATGAAGAAAACATATCGTCCTGATGAGTGATTATTTACAACGGTGAATGTCGTCGTATTTCCCGTGCTATATCTTAGTGTTGTGAAAAACGTTTATGTGTTTGTTAGCATATATTTGCTTGCAGACTTTTTCTATAAAAAAAAGTAGTGTGCTTGCTCAAAAGTAATGTGCTTTTTCGTATACATTTTGTATCATAACTTCACACTGCTTGCCAATCTGTCTATGAGAAAAAGGTTCGTGGCCTGTATGACAACCATGAGAAATATATATGTACATGGGGAATGTTATGCATGTGTACCGGGATGATGATGGCTATTTGCAAACCAGTTTCACAGTTTTCCGGCTCACTGAGCCCAACATAAAAAAACATGAAATATGTGAGTTACGTAGCAAACGAGATTAGTCTCCACATAACAATGACCAAACGAAACCATCTGAAATGCCCCTGTTTTCTAAGCCCCGTGTAATCGCGAGCCAGAAGTGAATCTCCTTAGGTATTTCTGGTTAGTCACTAGTTTTCTTTTATATAAGTATACTTGATGTATATATAATGAACACATTTATCTTCATCTTTCTTGCATTACCTTCTTCTAATGAATGTTTTAGTCCTGTTCTACAGTATCTTACCACAGCCACAATCTTCTGCTCTGCAACTGTCTTCCTAGTATAATGTTTGTATTGTGTGATTGCAAAATTACATGGTGTGTAAGGATACTTGTCCACAAAGGTCATAAAAAGTGGCTTGTCAATCAGATCAGAAACAGTTGAAGCTTCTGGTTAAAGAGCACGCAAAGTGCGGGGTTGTAAATATTGTCTGAAGCAAAAGCTTTTCATTCCTTGATGAAATCCATTAAAATAGTGCATGTGCGGATTGAGGATGCATGCTCTCCTTAAATTATCTTTCAATAGATACAAAGTAGATACTTTGCAAAAAAGCAGTAGTTGCTGCTACTACACTGTGCTAATAATGATGATGATTGACAGGTGTAATATGTATTTTAGTGATATTATTATCCTCTCGATTACCTTCGGTAGCAATAATTCTTAACGTAGGTGATGATAACATATCACTTAAGTAAAGTCAAGCTAGATTAATATGTCGACTGCTACTCTGTCATTAGAATCTCGTTGATACTAACTTGGGAACTAAAGATTATTATCACATCGGGTTTCCGACAATATCACATCGTCTTTTTATTGAGAGTAGTTATTAAAAACGATGTTGAATAGTAAAACCGTATGTACTCAAGTAGTGCACCTTGATTGCTCCAAAAGTTTAAAACATCAATTTCTCGGTATCTTTATTGCCGACAGTTTATATTTGATTACGATTTTACTGCCGTCGTGTCAGAAAACAGGTCAAATTTATTGTGGTACAGGAATACGACTTGTGCATGTAAATAGGTCTGTGAGAAAATCATTTTAATTTTGCATAGAGAATTGCATAAAAGACTAAATGCATTTTGCAGTGGAATCGAAATTAACAGGTATTTTAGAGAATCTCACGTATGCAGTATAGTCTTCTTGACGACGAACTCGAGCAAATAATGAAATCGAATCATTATCACCACTCTACAACGATTTCAATAATGCATTTATATGGTGCATGTAGGTAGGCACCTTTGGTGGTTTCCTCTTTCACTGGCAATGAAGTATATAGCAGCAGAAATGTGTGGTGATGGGATGGGTGGCATATTGACTTAATGTAAATTGAAAAGAAATTTCAACAAATACGAAATAGGTTAGGTAGTAGCTCGTAAAATTTACAGCACCTTTTATCCTAAGAGGGTTACCCTAACCCTGCAATTCATTGCAAGTCTGCCTGGCATTTAAAATTTCTGTTGGGTTTCTACTTTCTCACGCCAGGTACGCTATTTAGACAAGGTCTGATAGAACTAAATAAACTAGGGTCAAATCTAACCCGTCGGAAGATATATTTTAGTGTCATTTAAGATATAAACGGTTAGGCAAAAACTTTCCCTTATAAGCAAAAATGCATTCTGCTGATTTGATTTCCCGATTGAGGTTTAGTGCACATTACATGTGTTTCTACTCTGTATCCACATGAGATTTTACCATAAAATGCAGAAAATTTGCATACTTATTTAAGCACAACTAACTGCATGCATGTTAAGCCAATTTTTCTGTTTATAATGAAGCCATTGTGATAATCATTGACAATGCGCAGTAATTGAAATATCTTAATTAAATTCTAATTTCAAATCTAGTCACACTATCAATCAGATGCGAATGCACGGGGAGAAATTTCTATGCTAACAGATTTACAAAAAAATCCAATCTTGTGGAACCTATTCTAAATAAAATAGGATGAAATCCATCATTTTCAATCGTTCTAATTGACATTTAACATATAGAATTGATTGTTTCTACTGTTAATCTGGATTCACATAAATGCTTAAGACATTTGTAAAAGAAAGCGTATTACAATTCAATTTCGACGTGCTCAAAATATAAATCCAACAAAATGGTACCTTGTTTCTCTCACTTATCCTCCTTATCCTAAGAACTTGAGTTCCACTGCGTCATATAGTCTATAATTGCATGCGTCATTTGTACCAAGAGGTTTTTGAACGCATTGAATCGAATAATGATTACGCTAATGCTAATACTTTTTCTGCACACATTTAATGGTATACGATTTGTATACCTTCCTTTCCTTTTCCTTCATAATGCTTACTTAGGTAGTCTACAAGAAGTAGATTAATTCATTGTGAGTGGAAAGCAAAATTGGATTTGATCCAGGAAAGACGTAAGAGAGGTCCCCAAGAGTAGAAATACCAAAGTATTACATATTATATTGACTGACGATTGGCATACAATAATACGGTGAAGCCCAGATTTCATTTCTAGGCGAATGACGGTAAACCTTGAGCTTGATCGTGAGTTACACATAAAATGTACATGCAGTACAGCAGATTTAGATTAAATTTGAGTTCCTGAACAAAAACTCCATAGCATGAGTTGAGTACTATTTAGGATTGGGATTTGCAATGAACGTTATATACAATGTGATTTTTAAAAGATTTTATTGAATTACTGACAATGCTCCATAGAAATAAATCTCATGAAAACGGAACAAAAAAATTTCTCGTCAAATTCACGAGCTATCCAGATTCCTACACAAATGATTCCCTCAAATTAAAGTTGGATGTACTCGATGATGTTGAAGCTTTTATGAACACACATGAATGTGTGCATACGTCGTTGTCTTTTGTTGTTTCATCTGGCATGAGATGATGATGTGATGTATGGTCTCTGACTCTCTGACCATTGTCTGTGTGGGGTTAACTTAATAGTGAACTGTGAGCATCCAGTGCCTAATGAAGTAAGCTTGAGTATTGAATGTATATATAAGAGATGCTATATAGGCAATAATGCAGGGAAAATCAGAATCATACTAGTGTAGCGGTTTGTTAAATTCATGGAAATGAATCCTATCCACTCTCGTCATCATCACGATCGAACCTCCAAGGGGCACATCAATCTTTCACATTTCACATCCGGAATCAGCATTATCTACCCCTCTCGCCAAGAGTTTGTGAGAGATGGAAAGAGCGGAAGAGGAAAAGGAGATGTTCAAATTACTCAAACGAAGGATTCAATCCTTACAATTATCAGTGTTCATGTTCACTCAAAATTTACCAATTCACATGGAATTACTTTTCCCCTTACATATACTCACTCGTTAGAAGGAATAGGAACTGTTGTGTGTGTTTTCCACACATTTTGTTTTCCTAAACCGGAGTATGAGCTATATGTAACCTTAGCAAGGTAGTTTAAACTTCGACACTCAGCGCTAATTATTATCATAAAAACTAGAAAGTCACAATCATTGTATCAAGACTAGCATTAAGTTTTGCCGAACTTTATTTTGAAACCATTCCATGAAGCAAGCAGTTTTTATTATACCATTGATTTCATAGTAACTTGAGCCGGTTTGATTTCATTAGTGTCACTGTGACAGTTAGTAATATTCTTGTTTTATACATTTGTTGCTACATTATTTGTAGAATATGAATACGTAACTGCTTGGTTCTGGGGATTTTTCTGTTGATGTCACTAACGAAATCACAAGTTTGACTGACAACAATGACTTGATGATGTTTTCAATATCCGTGTTCTAACAAAATACTTTGATTGTATGAATGCAATATTGAAACGAAAATAAAATGTTTATCGAAGCGAAAAATTCGTATAACGAAGTACGCGTTGCAGTTACAAATTATGTATCAACTTAAGTGTTTTATACAATTTATATTAACTTGTGTCCCTGTTTTTTATTTGGTTACATAATATATAAATAATGGGTATATATATATATGCACACAAATTCTACATATGAATAATTTTCAAAACATGCACGTATCATTTCAATACATCCCAGGATGACAAAGCAATGTGTTAACTACCCAGACTGATACAAGCATATAAATGTATGATATAAAAATGTGTCCATTTATGTATGTCGTTTAGTTTCATATAAAACTTATTATAAAGGGTAAATTTGAAGGCAGTTGGGTTTGAAGTAGGAATGGAACGACCGGGAGCAGAATGCGTGCATTGGATTACATTTCATTTGGCGTGAACAATTCATGACAGAATGCAAATCGGATATAACTTCAACGTTATAAGTATATTTTTAAATAAGTTTTTCTGCAGTATGACATTAAGTGGGGACAATGAAGCTATAGACAGATTGGAATGAAGTGAGCATTAAAATTGGCATAGGTTCCTACAAACGTTTCTTTCCACGGTCTCCGTGTCTCCTACATGATACATGTTGTGCACTGCATCATTGCCGGAATTCATTCTGTCAAGTTGACTGCATTAACTGAATATTTATGCGTACATTTTCAGCTGTGCATTTCAATAAACATAATTATATATATTTTTAGACAAATAAATGGATATTATAGCTGATATAGTTAACACTCGCTTCGACTTCAGAAGAGTTTCCAGGATGATTTGAAGCTACTTAGTTGCCATTTGATCAAGCTGATGTTTCTTTTTTATATGATTAAACTGGATGTGATACGCCGCGATACAATTCCGATTCTACTTTTCAACCTATTGCAAAATATCTCTCGTAACTTAGATCCAAAACAATCATCTATATAAAACGCCACATCCTTATTTGGCAGCCAAGCTCTGAAATTCCGCAAGGGAATAATGATTTTAGTTCATATGTCCGTAGCCACCTCATTCGGCACAAAGGGTTTTTTAATGACAGATGAATCACGATAATCTGCAAATATGGTGCTACTACTCGATGAAGGTATCTTTCACTTTGTGCAATACTGATGTTAAATCGTAGAGCTTTAATAAACAATGGAGAGTTCTTGCCGTGAAAGGCAAAGAAAAAGTGTGTCTCTCAGTCTCAACTTCAAACATAAATGTTTCATTATCCATACTAAAAGTAAATGAATTACTACCACATATTATGACATGACACAGCAGACAAGTAAATCTACTCATTTAAGGTGGGTCACATCGTCGATGAATCACACGAATGAAAGGATAATGAAGAACATTGTAACGTCAATCGAATAGAGTTGTGAAGAATGTACATATTCATCTTCCATTCTTCGGTCTAAAATGATTAGATTTTTTTTACTAGCAGTATAAAGTGCCAATATAATTTTGCCCATATGTGCGCCGTTTCCAGTTTGCATCAAGAACAAAACAATGTACATAAGGCGGGTCATTGTCGACAAAGAAGTTGCAGATTTTATATACCTAATATATTTTTTTATCATCTTCCACATTTTCAGCCTCACTACGCCCATGTGTTTGCACATAATTCAAACGAGAATGGTGAAAAGACGGTACTCAATTCATGATGAAATATGAAAAACATGGATATACTCTAAGAAAATGTGTACCAAATTGCCAGGGTTTTAACGGTACTTGTCCACAGTCGTAAAATGTCTGCTGAAAAATAATATTATGAAAAGGAAAATGAATTTTACCTGTGAGCACAGTCACAATCTCTTGCTTATTGTATGTGTGTGTGTATCCTGATCCTGTGCAAACTCAGGTAGACATAGTGCAAACATTCTGACGGTTTCATCCTTTTTTATACTTTCTTTTTGGGAACAAAGTGAGTGTTAGAGCTTGCATACCCAGATGAAACGAAAACGAAGATGCTTAAACCATAAAAAAGCCATATCATTCATCCGCTAAGACTATTCTCATCTTTTATGAGCTTGAATACACTTGAAATAGTTCAGACGTTAAGCAATACCGTCATCATCAACATCTTCCAAACTTATTTTTTCTCTCTCTGTGTGTAGACTGCTGGTTGGTGAGAGATTATATAAAAAAATGGTACGCGATATGTGAATCCGTCGCGTATACCTCTATAAAAGCATGAATATCACAAGCAAATGACGCTTCCAAGAAATCAGCTTTAGTAAAGTGTAAGTGAAGTATGTAGATAAAGTACGACACGCATATATATACGCATCACTATGATGATGATGCAAGCAACTTATAGCTTGTTGTTAAGCATTTCATGTCACAGTTTGAGAGAAGCAAAGAAATCCAAAAACTACTCCATACCACTTTGTCGAAGATGAATGCACACACACACACATATACAAGCATGTGGCTTTTTATCCACGTAAAAATAGGAGTGTCTCCAAGCATTCTATTTGTGCATGTGGTAATGTCATGTGGGGTTTGCTAGACTAAAGAAGAGCTTTGGAAAACCACTTTATGCAAAAATTATGTTTACAAAAAGTCAAGACAGAACATGCCAAGATGATGATTATTTCATTTTACTTACAGTATATAAGACTTTGTGCAATTCTTTTAGTTCATGTTTTTCTATTTTTTTTTGAAGCTCACCAGGATTAGAGAAAAATGATCCTCTTGAAATTGAAGTATCTTAAACTTTTTCTTCATTATACTTAATATGAAAGAAACACCAAATGAAATATGTTAAACTTGGAAACTTCCCACTTTTCCTATCTTCCTTGATAAAACTTTTACATGAAAAAGTTAAATGAAGATGCAATGCATTATATCATTGATCCAGTACCTCATAAACTTCCTAATCCAGTCTATCCTGTAAAAGCGAAGATTAGTGATGCAGGAATGCTTCAGTCTCGTTTTCAAATAGCTATGTAGCCATGTCATGATTCCACGGAACATGGGAACCAACCATGTATCGGTTATTTTAACCGATTTTTATTTCAGATTTTATTGACAGGTGCAAGCATGATTTAGGAGTTTTCGTTCCCAAACCATGGGTGCATCTGCGACGAGCTGCAACAAAACTCGGCCCTTTTATACTCCAGCGAAGCTCGCAAATGTATGAAATTAAAAATAAATTTGAACAAAACATTTAGTTCTGACGAATATTGAAGAATAGGGGCCATTTCTAAGAACATGATACCGCGCATTATCAGTGTCTTTTAAAATGTCAACTTTTATTGCCGATATCTGATACTTTGTGACATTTTGAAGACTTATCACAACCAACTTCACATTATTGTCTTATGTACTACAAAACTCATTAGATAAAATTGCACATGCACATACAATTATGCACACTGTATACATAAGTATTATATGCACTAATATTAAGTAGTATGGTAAAAAGGAGTACAGAAATACGTTTGTATGAATGAACATGTAATTTCTTAGCTCAAAGTACATGGACGTTCTTACTAGAGAATCAAGCACTTGTTTGCTGCATGAAGCGAAGACACCTATATAGTAAAGGAAATTTTGCGTACTTGTTAAAGAGTAACGCCATCGGTATTCGGCATAATGTAGTGCACAGAAAAGTATCCACTGCACATATATACTCTTCCTGCTCTGCATAATATCACTATTACTTAAAAAAACGTTGCATTGCATTGCCATAATGCTTAAAAATGAATTGTTTCAAAGGACAGATTGACAAGAGGATTGAAAAAAGCTCTGGTGTTTCTCAAGCAGTGTGCTAATAAATATTCCTGGATTCGGCATGTGACACTCTCCTAAACTGTTATTAGTGCTTTTACCGCTTGAAAAGTAGGAAGCATTTAACTTTGCCAAATTTTGTCTCACTTTCCATTTCTGAAAATGTACGTCTGATGTAAAGCACTCATCAATTGGAGCAAGCAATGCGTGCTTTACATTTTTTTGTCGGTAAATCAATGATGATCAACACTGCTCACAAGCTTCTTCAATCATGCGATTCCAAACCTTAAACCGTTGGTATGCTACTACGTAACATGAGAGTACATGGTTCTATGTAGATACACAAAATATGTGAGTACGTGATTTATACAAGTGATTTACAGAAATTTGAAGAAAATGCGTAAGAAAAAGCTCAAAACTTTTCAAACAAAGGAATGGGTCTTCTTCCTAAAACTTTCCTACAAAATGGAGAGACAGAGAAGAGGAAAACCTCAATTGTTTGCAAAAAAACCAGGGCAGGATGACAAATTGAAATATTCATGGTGTAAAGCTGCAAAGTAGTGTATATATAAGCTTCCACTGCCAACAAAGCATTAAATAATACTCAATTTTTTACTGTCCCATGAGGAAAAGACAAACACAAGAATTTGCACTTTTTCTTCTTATATAATCATTGCTTGCAGCTTTCCCTCTTAAAACCATAACAACACATTTATACACTCCTCTATTCTGTATGTACCATTCATTCTACTAAAGTTCAGTGAGACATAAACGATTGCAAACACCAAAAAGAAGAAATGGGCAAAAAAAGTTCGCAAAGTACTCTTGCCGAAAAGTGGAGAAAAAAAATTTAAACAAAGCGAAGAAACGACAGAGACAGAGCACGTTATAGCTAGTTTGAGATCAGCGTTTATTTTAGGCATTTGACTGTCGTTCCTCCACATTTACTCGCATCTGTTTCCCATCTGCAAAAATCATAGCTATTGTATTTCTTCATCGTGACGCACAAATGATTGAAGTAGCTTCCTATTAAATCACACCTCAGGCACCTTACTCGCTCTCTCTCTCTCTTTCTATCAATGCACAAGAAATATTTGTAGAGCAGCCTCGAGAACACGCTGCTTGAAAGCTTTTATTTGTTCGAGGAATGCCAAAGAGCGCAATTAAGGCTCATAAGTCTATCAGCATCTTTTAATGCAAGATTAGCTAAGAATCTGACAGTAAATAATCTGAAGCAACTGAAAGTGCTCCTTATGCTCTCCTCCTGGAGGTATATCATCCTTAACAACCCAATCCCCAATCTGCTTTGTTCTATAATGATAATGAATATAAAACAATAGAAAGTGTTTTTATGCTCTTAGGTAACATAGGACATGGGGATTCAAATTATTTTTGGGGTTTCAACTATGTAATTTGGCAGCTATGCAACTTACTTGTATATATTTCGTAGTCCTCTCTACTTTCACGCAACTAATCCTTTCGGATTTGAATGCGGCATTACCCACTCACTCACAAAAACATAAGGAATTATTGCACTAATCCGCAATAGATTCAGACAGTCATTGAAAATTTACAATGCAATTCTCAGCAAGAAGCAAACATCAAATGGCATAATCACACTGACTTGTTGTGGGTGGCAAAAAACACAACGCTTTCCCTCCCCCATCCAACTCTCCAACTTTGCATACAATGGAACCTTAAACGTATAATGTCACAAGGCAAAATATTATCAAATAGATCACTCTCCATTTCCATTTACTTTTGTACCTACTAACGCATTTATGCCATTCATCATCATTGAGAAGAAAACGAGCGATACCACCGCAGTTTTATTGGGGAATATAAAAAAACATGCTCAGGTTTCGACCACGCATAAGCCATAAGCGCATTAAAATGACGATGACATGCATGAATACGTAATCCTCCCATTTTCATCGATATGCATAGTTGATCATAATAATTACACCGTGCCGTCAGTCATAAGGAAACGGAGCTTACCAAAATAAATACCTCTCATACATATGTCATTGGTTTTTGAAATCGAGTTTCAATTTCAGTTCTACTGTACACAGTTTAATGGCCAATTTTCTAAATTTGTATTGTTAAAGACAACAAGCCATGAAAAATTTCGTGTTATTGGCCTGCTTCATTGTCCTCAATATGATAAATATAGCCCTACATGTGAGTCTTTACTGATGCTGACTTTTAACGTGATTCAAATACACAATCGTCAAAGTTTTATAGAGTCCAAGTCGACGTAACATTACCTATCTAGATGTAAAATGTGCCATTTATGTTAATGTAGATCGTGCAACTAAACTATATGATTTATGGGGGAGGACGGAGAGCATCGGGTAATTTCAATCTGAATATGCTTGTATCATCTTAAACTCGTAGGTACTTATTTTACTAGCCTTACAGGAAAAAACATATAATAATATAACTTATTCCATTTAGAATTCGTACTATAACTGTAATGGCACGCAAATACGTACTAACTTACGTATCTCGTTGATGTGATACAACAATGATGAAACTTAAGACATGAAATAACCTAATTTCCCTTCTATGACGACAAAATGCTTGCCTATCTATTGGGACGGGATTCTAGATTGAGATTCTAGAACAGAGAAGATAAGTTTTTTTTAGCAATGAATGAGTTTTTCAGCATAATAGGCATTATGCGTTTCAAAGCGGACATGATGATCGATCGTAAAAATACAACTAGATTGTTTTTTATGTTGGACACAGTAATAGTGTCGGTCCGTGTACGTAAGTATATTGATGTAGCGAAGTTCGTGCCATTAAGTGAGCATCCACGTCTTGAGCATTCCTTATATCATTGTGTTGCTAAAAAAGGGACGATGTACCGTGGTCTTTACGACTTTGATGCATATACAGAGGACCCCATTCTGGACTTTTATTATAATGCAGAAGAGAAGTGAGTGAGCGAGAGAGGAGCAAACTAGGGAGTTTATTTTTAGAGCGGCTTTGCGTGCAAATGGACATTACCTTTCATATATTTTTCATTGCAAATCAAGCTCTACTTCTAACAGACGCTTCGTTTACAGAACATTACAAAATCAATTTTATTTTCTTCTTCTTCTTCGTCTTCTAGCTATAAGTGCATGAAATGCTCAACGCCTTCGTCATTATAAGGTTGTAAGACAGTTGAGCCCACTATTGATCCTATGTTGATGACAACAATTATTCATACAAAAGTTTAGCATAATGGTAGCCGTTAAGATACTAAAAAACTGCGAGTTTGTGATCCCATGATTGTGATAAAGACGTGATCTATTTTGCAAGCACGGTGGAAGGAGTTGCTTCTTCTCCACATTTCATCCTTAAATTATGTCATGCTACGCCGTTACTTTTGAAAAATGGGCTTCTCAAATAGCATCCTTTGAGAAACAATTCAGAAGAGTAGGCATCCTTGGGCCGGGGGAATGAGAATAATTTAGTAGCGGTACATACTAACAATAACACGTGCGTTTCACCTACTTCATGTTGCAGTCATTTCATAAAAAATCGGGTGTTTGAAATAGGAACAGAAATGGCAATTATTATTAAAACGAAACGTGATTCACTTTTTTTTTGAGAAAGTGTAACATAAAGTAACAGGAAAAGACGATTCATATCTAATCTAAGTGATGAAAAAAGAGGATCAATCATAAAACGATTATAATACCAAGATGAATTGGATATGGCGTTTCCCTCATCGTTTCGGTTTTCTAAATGTCTCACAGCTAGGATCTGATGCTGGAAGCTATTTGGCGCATAAATTTTAGTGATCTCTCGTGAGGATAATACCATGAAAAATGTGGTGGATAGATAACTAACTATATATATATACAGACATATACATAACATCACATTTAGGAATCGCAAGCGGAAAGGTGTGGTGTCCTCCTCCTGTCTTCTTCATTTTCTACTCTACTAGCTAATGCAAGGATATATAGAATCGAGAGAGAAAAAACTCATTTCGTTTTGGAGTTCATTTACAAATTCTCAGCTTCAGGGAAGAAATTATATCTGCTGTTCTGCCGAAAGGATGGAACGGTCTGATCCACCTAAATGCAAAAGCATGAAATGTAAGGAAGACGATAATAATGTGCATATCACCATCAACCTAGATATATAGCCATATAGTCATTTCACGTGTAAATACATTTCGGTCGTATATCTATCTATATTTATAAAAAGCCGGGCATTTTTTCCTTCACCCTTCTTGTTACGCTGTATGAGCATCACGCATTTGCCATATACCAGGAATCATTAATTCTCACCATGTACAAATTAGCTTTGCTCCGTTGGAGATAACGTAGAGACATTGGATATAGCTGTGACGATATATGTGGCTTCAAATTTTGTGATACATATATTTAAAAAATAATCTCACAACAAATGAATCAAAATATATCAGAAGTGGGGAACATACAGGACGGAGCAATAATGAGAAAAGATATATAGGAGCAAAGTAGAAATATGAAAATTACCAAAGCTGTCCTGCTGTTTGACGTTCCTTAGTTAAATGTTCTCTCAAATTTTCTTTATTACACTGCTTTCGCTTGAAAGGAGAGAACACTGATCGGAATGCATGAAATGAATCTCAATTTTAAGACATGTATATTCTAATATACATATGTGGATATACAAATTATATTAGCATTATAGGAAAAAAAATTATATCGTATTATCATATCACACCGTCATATCCTCATGTTCACGGTACGGTACAAGGCAATCTTTTCAACTTGTAGACATGAAGACACGAGGCTCATAAAGTTTCATCTTGTTTTCTCGATGAAAAAAATTATTGAATATATCTTTCTACTCTTCCTCAAGCTGCTTTTTGATTTGTAAAGTTGTATCAACATTATAAAATTCAATTTAGCAGAAGGAAGAAGAATCATGATTTGTGTAAAAATTTAAAGTTGCTCTGGCTCAAAAGTTGTTCATACATTACATTACAGATACATACGCATTTAATCTTGTTCTTGCTACCGGCTAACAACCCAAGATGTGCAAAGGTTGGTTGGTCGGTGGGTCCTCTCTTCTCTAATACAAAATTAATTCGAGGTGCATGTGGCCAGTTTTCTTTTTCAACGTAAAAAAAAAGATCAAGCTCAAATAATATTATTGCAAGGCTAACTTTCAAGCAATTTTGATGCGTATCCAATCCTCTTAAACGGTTTTTTTCTTCTTGCTGCGTTCGTGCTTACTATCGAATGTGGACGAGCGTAATAAAGAAGAAGGCTTATTATGTGACTAAGGTTTAAAAAGAATATGTCTATGGTTACAGTCTTTGCTGGTGCGTGGTAAATATTTTGGAAAAAGATCTTTGTACTCGAATAGAGAGGACAGCTAACCCGATATGTACTGAGGCATGTTCGCTGCACGCACAATCTTGTTTACGTGACAACTCATTCCAAGGTTAAAGGGCAAGAGCGATATGTAACATGTACGTTATGCAGAGAATCGAGTGGTGTGTGCTACCAAAATGTTATGGCTACATGTTTCTTTGAGCTTTCTTCGTGTTTCGTAGTTCTACACGTGGAGCTAATATTTATGTGATGCACATGCGATAAAATGAAATTTTTTTGAGTGTGATATTGCGCAATGGAACGGAGCACTTGTTATGAGTTTTTTTAAGAAAAAATATCAGTTATTTTAAAGCAATTAACTTACCCGAATCAACCACTTTCGATGAAGGGATCCGTACAACTTTTCGGGTGGTAACGTCAAGTCACCTAGAACGGAAAAACATAAAAGTTAGTATTGATGCAGTTGCATTTAATGAATATAATTGCGTTATGTGAAAATCACTGGTATGGAAAATTATCAATTTTACAGAAATTTACAAAATATGTTTTGTGAACTTTTGTGTGAATTGGTTGGTACTTGTTATTAAAACAACACATTTGCTCAACCAGTTAGCTACATGTAACTAGCTTCAAAGCTTGTTTTTTTTGTAGAAGTTGGTGGGGATGAATCAGGAATTGTTTTAAAATCAAGAGCAGGCTCGACAAAAGCTCAGCCAAATTCTACAGAATTCATTGCACATTGGATTGCATGCCCTGCAATTTATGATTTGTATGAAAATTATGAAATAAGAATGGTCATGAAAGCCCCTGGCCTAGCAGCCAAAAAAATCAAACAAAAAATACATTGACTTGGCTCGGCACTAAACTGAATTTTCACAGTGTATGGTCAGTAATGAGGAGCATTTTACTATTGGCTCTCATCAACTCAACACAGTATGATGTACCAATGTGTGTGTGAATCTTCACAAATGGACCTTTACACAAAACATTCCTAGGTGCATGCTGCTTCCTAAAATATCATTTCAAAGTATCGGGCCATTATAAACAGACGTGAATTCCGTAACCTTAGGTCGAGTAATTGACAAATCGGCAATTCTATAAATGGATAACAATGGCAAATAGACATGAAGAAACAATGAATTTTGTTGGTTCGAAAATAATACGCGTTTTCTATATTTCATCATTTATCATCATGTTTTATTGTAATGATCCCGTGAAATATTTTGAATGCATGTCTCATCCCAACACACACACACACACTTGACTACAACTCATCCTCAACTGCACGACTGCAACAAATTTCAGCAGCAAAATGCTCTTCGGCGTTTTTTAATGTGACAAAAGGAGCTAAATAAAGTTTAAGTAGCAAATGATAACGACGCAAGGGCCAACCTCCTCATTACTCTTTGTCAATAAATAACTTGCAGTGGTTGCAAGAAGCGCCTCGTGGTAATATTTTACAGTAATTGAATGAAGAAGATTGCACATAATGTGCATACAATGAAATGAATCCTCATCAGTACAATCAGACCATATCATATCAGCACCGTATCAAGGGGAAACAATACATACGTTGTGTAAAGATTATGTGTGTGTGTGCGTATGTTTGCTAGATATCAAATATCAAACACCAACTCAGTTTTACTGCAGCATATGTTGAAAATGTGGTGGTAGCGGCGATCAAAGTTTAATCAAATGTTTGAAATTGAATGCTTTTACATCCTCGTAACGGTGGCCCTCTTCTCAAGATTTGAGATAATATGATTATGACTTAGCACGAAGAAAACATTGTTTTAACTTTTAAAAAATGAGCTAAACATCAAGCAGAGGACTAAAAGCCACCACCCCACTTACTATCATCATTATAAAGAAAATCACACAATCACACAAGAGGATTGTTGTGTTTCATTCGGAAGAGAAGAATCACACAACACACCAATATATACGTGTAAAATTGTAAATGAAACAATGAACGAGAAGAAAATGTTGGCTATTGCCACAGGCGCTGGCAATTGCAACGCTAATACATAACTTTTTTTTTGCAATGTTGTTCTTGATCATGGCCTGTAGTAGCAAAGGCGGTCACGGATAGTCGACCTGACTTCTTCATGCTTGACGAGATCCTACTTCGATCATTATATTACAGGAAAGTTGAGCCTAAAGAAAAACCCGACATCATCATCATCAACTGTATCTCTCTCTCTCTCTCTGCTTGCTTTAAATTGCTGCTGTTAGCTTGTTGGCATTGTGATGATGATGATGCTACTTGCTTTCTTGCTAAAGAAGTGCAATCAAATCAAGTTTGTGGTCATGCCATAAGGAACAATAATATGGGTTGGCTTTGGCTTTGTGTCTATATGTCATGACGATGCAGAGGCCGGTTTACATAATATGTAAACAAGGAGCATCACGCAGACAAGTAGACACTTGTAAAAGTGATACAACTACATGCCATACAGTTAGTAATAACAAGGCATATAATGATGATGCTCTCATGCATGCTCCATCTCTCTCTCTCTTTCTCTCTTCTCGGGCACAAAACCATATCATATACATACTTTTGCAGTTTCTTCTCTCCGGCCAACTGACTGAGTTTTGTGATTCGTTAGCATGTCATTTTTTCATGAGCTTTAAAGTTTAAACTAGTTACAGTTTACGGCCAAGCTCAAAACAATGGAATTTTATGCCATTAATGTGATTCTTTTCGTCTGCAAACTACATAATGCTATCCTCCTTTTCCTTCCTTGTGAATGACACAATAACGCAACTTCTTTAGGATTTAAAACGCGTTCCTCTTTTAGGGTAAAGGAAGGATTTCACCACCTTCTGAATAACATTAGCTTCCTCCTTTCTTCCTATATGTTCCTGGTTTTGCCTAGTGTGTACTTTGGTGAGATCAGATATTATGTTATTCTACGCAGTCAAGCACTTTTATGACTACGAGTCATAATAATGTGCATAAGTGGATAACTAGGGATCACTCCAATCGGTTTTTTCCTATAAGGAATCCTGTGTTGGGAGTAATTCTCTATGCAAACTCATATGCATGCATAAAAGCCAACAATAACGCGTCAAGAATACAACAAAGGAGTCGCAAAACAAAAATAATACTCCCTGAGGAGTTATCAAAATGTTATACTATGTAATATACATGCTCACTACATAAAATTAGGCATAAGTTCACATTAACTTGAGACTTGAGCAAAAATACTATGCAACTTAACCCCGCTCATCGTTAAAAGGGACAGTTTACTCCTTCCAAGAATCTTGCCACCCATTCACAATCATGCTGGAAATCTTATAACCATCAAATTTTATATTTTATATGGAACACTAAAGAGAAAAATAAATTCCACGTTTCAGTATCAGCACCATCCTTAGTGAGAAACTACTAACGATGTAATGTAACTGTGGTTTCGTTTTATGGGAACCAATGGGAGGGTTCATCTCATGTCATGGAGGATTTTATAGTGAGTAAAAAAACTCATGGAATTTCGCAAACACACACACACACATATTCAATTTCTTGTTTGGAACAGGATTAAATTTTTAAGTTGTTTTTGCAATTTGAACTCGATTTTTTTAGCTCACATGCCTATTAATATCGATGAAAGTCGCTCAATACAAGTTTATACTTTGGATTAATGGAAACTATTACAAGTATCAATGCACTCTGAGTCTAAGCCTGTCTCTACACATTCCTGTATCACCCTATTATCGATATTTTATGTAACACGGGGTTTATCACGTTTTCTAGCGGCATTGCATGAGGGAAATGGAAGTCATCCAGAGCAGACGGAGCGAGCTAGAGAGAGAGAGAGAGAGAGAAGGAAAGTAAGCATGTCTATTATTGCTCCCTGTATTTTGTATCCTTATCAAAATGCTTAACTATTCATGCAGTCAACGGTAATATCATTGCTCCGTGAACCGATGTTGTGCACGCCTGGATGAAAATCAAAAGACAAAGTTTATTTCTAGAATTGTGAAGAATCTGGGGACAAGCAAAGTCATGAAAATCGAATCACAGTTCCGCCACACATTCATGTTCATACTCATTATAGTGACTGATGCATGTATAAATAAGCACACAATAGTTTTATGGAGATGTGTTCCTTCCTCTGCGCTCCACCATTCTTCTATTAATGTTGACGGTGATGCTAGTGTTTCTCTCCGTCCTTTTGTGCACGACGTTTGACGGTGTAGGTTGATGATGATGCACTCAAATAAAGATACAAACTACTTGTGGTTTCAAAATAAATTCCATACACCACAAATGACTACGGGCAAACTGGAAGTTTGTTGCGGTTTTTCTGATGACACAACGAGACGAGCAGAGAGGCAGAGAGAGAGAGAGTGCGGTAATTGGCTAGAGTTTTATAAGTAATGATTTGAATGACAGATTTGGGAATAATTATATGATTTCGGTTCCAAAAACTTTTCCTAACGAAGTTTCTACAAATGGAAGGTTTAAACATTGGTTCCGTTCATGGTTTCGAATGTACGGTTACCACCCAACTTGTTTATAATAATACTACCTTCCACAAACACACACACACGCCTCGCTCACTTTCACTGTTTCGCTACTGGAAATCAAGTTGTCATATATGTACTTGTTAATAATGATAATGGTTATTATATCCCACCGTATCTCCTATTGTCAACACAATATCATTAATACTTTGAGCTTGTATTCTGCCTCTACCCATGAAGAAATGAGGAAGGAATAAATACAAATCCAGCCTTGTGCACATATTAGGCTCATATTGGCTTAAGTAAAAAGTATGTTACGTCACAACCATATTGCTTATGCATGAGTATATGCCTATGTAAGCACATAAAACGTAGCCGGTAGCTAACTATTCTGAAAATTCTCATTTTATCGCTTTTCCTTTCTATAAGACTAATGGATAGGACTGCATCGCCTTTGGGAAGCTTTTTGCATTAGCCCTGTTTCTCGTAATGACGAAAGTAATGATGACATTTCACTCTGTAGACCATGTGTTTTGATATATCAGGATAAAAGTTCTAAATTGCGCATCCTCTTTATAGCTACGAAGAGCTGGATCTGGATGCTTAGAGCTAGAGTCTTCATATTGTATTACATCTCAGCATTTCGCATATTTTCAACTAGTCAATTTGAAGGGAACCAATGCGATACGACACGTGAAATGGATGCACTTAAGAACTCTCCTTGTTCTCATTGTCATCTTTTTTTCTTTCTCGACAACCATGAATGTTGCGAACTTGCAAGAGAGAGAGAGAGGTAGAGAGACCTTGTTTTAAATTAGACGCACCTAAATTATATTATGTACCCACAAAAGAACAGAAGTGTATGGAAAGCAAGATGACAATACGAGCAAAAAGAGAGGAAATAAGACGCCCATATGTTCCATAATAACACAAGTAATGTCATGTCATTAGACTAAATTAGACATGACAAAGGGGAAAATAAGAATAAGAATATGTCATAAATGTAGTTGCTCCGTACAAAGACGCGTGTACAAACTGTATTGGATTCAGCCTGCTTTTTCTTTCATCTTCCATATTTACTCTTGGTAAATGTTCGAAATGAAAAAGAACCGAGAACTACAAAGGTGTAGTTTGAAATGGCATATAAAAATTATAATTTATTTTCCCAAGTGCGCTCCTAGAGGCGTTTCAAAAGGGGCTAAACTACGATCAACTAGGCTTGGAAATGGAAGGGATTAATTGTTTTTCTGAGTCGTTGAGCTTGAAGTCTCCGGTCATGGTTGCATCAGATCAGATAGGCGCTAACTATTTGCCTCAGAAAACTTTTGAGTTCTCCATGTATCCAATGAGAGTAAATAAACATTGGAAAGCAGAAACCATTCGTAATTTGGATGATAAAAAGAAAAGTATAGGAGCCGAGTAAGAAAAATAATCTTTCAAGTTTAAAGTATTCAAAAGGTATAACCTTGGATTCCTCTAATGATACGGAGATTAGATCACTTTGAGCAGAAAGAATGGTCAAAAAACATGTTCATACTAAAGTTGATAACATGTTTATATGCACTTACTTTAATGTACCTGGTTATTTTCCTTGGATTTAATTTCCCTGATGATTACTTCCAGCCTGATGGAAACCTTCAGTCTAGCTTTTATAAAGTCTTGAGTTTGTTTTTATCCTTGACTGGTGCAAACAATCAAATTAATTCTTTTTACAAAGCACACCATTTTTGTATGATTTTCATGCGACTAAAAATATCAAAAAGTTGGTTACACAAGGCATTGTATAACCGGAGCTTGTTGAATTTAAACTATATATCTATGCCCTAGCTATTTCCGTTACGTAAACGTGTGTCCTCCACTTTTCCCTGCTAATTCTAGCCTTATTTTTTTTACCTGAAGGAAAACAAAAGGTCCATAATGTTCATGTAGGATCGAGTTAAAGGGAAAAATGTTGCTCCTATTTACACAGCAGTTAATAGGCAACAACTCGTTGGAAAGTGGGCTCATTGTTTCAGATTATACTTATGTAAGAAAAGCATGGCATGGGACTACTTTGATTCCGACGAGCCCAACATCAAGCATAAGTACAAAGAGGAGGCAGGAAAAGAAACATTTAGTCATGGAGTGCGGCTAGGGGATAATTTTACCTACCATACATCATGTTAAATTGTATACTTTATGATTATGGGCTCCTTTTGCCATTTTATTGCTATAGTTCTATACTTCAGTGACGCCAGGAACACCTCTACCTCTGTTTTCGATTTCCTTCCAGTCTCTGACCTAGATTTTCCGCTTTCCCAACCCGGACTAAGGTAAACAACCACACAAGGTAGAAGGAATGTTTGCTGTTAAAATTTAACCTAAGAAGCAAAAGGAAAAAGAAAGAGGAAAGCACGATAGAGAAGAAAGCAAGCACATCCACCAACGAACCTTAAACGTGCTCTTAAGAAGCGGCAACGAATACATAACGCTATTAGGAACCGTCATCACATCACTTACTACCTGCTCTATACAAGTTGCTACATAAGAAAATGGCATCCTGTTGGATACTCTATGAACTTTTCTACCCACCTAACATACTCATGGACATGTAACAAGAATGCGGAAACATAAGAACAGCCGCGTTTTCTTACTCTTCATTTGAGTACGTTAGAATGAACCAAATTCTTATCAAGGGGAAAGTATGAATCACGGGAAGTCAAATATGGTTGTCAGAAAACAAAGCACAAGGTCAATATACAAAAGCTACTTTTTTAATTTAGTTTCACAACCGAACGAGTTTTTTTATAGGCATTCAAAATCAAATTAAAATTATGGCAAGTAATCATATCGTATGGCAAAGGATACAATATTTATATATGTCCTGTATGAATCTACTTTTGCACTAAATTCATTAGTCATGCCTGGGGACACTGGAGTGGAGTAAGAAGGTGAATGAGCCACAGAAAGTGCCTCTATATTATCTGGAACAAGTGCCTAAGCTCAACTTCTAAGAATTTGGAACCTTTAATCATAACATATTGTTTTCTTGGGCTTCCGCAATTTTCTAATCAAAGGGTTGCTAAAGTACACATGTGTTATTTGTCGGTACAATTTGGAAGTCAACTTTGCCATCCACTTATTACAGGTCTTATTTATTGGACACGGCATTTCGCTCTATTTTGAGTGGCTTTGGTGGCAGCGCAACGGAAAGAGGTTTGTGTTCTCAGAACATTTGTTCACCTTTACCTCATACATTATACTTTCTTGGTTTGGCTTCATTGTAAAATTGGAGCTGAACTGTTTATGCTCATAAAAATGGGTGAAAAAAGTATGTCATATTTGATAAGTTCCATGGTGAACAATTCCCTTCCTTTCATCATCTACCTAAATTACGAGGAACCAGAAACCGAGAAAGAAAAAGTTTTCTTCAGAATTATATATCTTTTTTTTTGCTTTATGTATCCAGTCTTTTCAGAATATGCATATGCACAATGTATATCACGTAAATTTCGCTATAGAACTACTGCATCTGTCCTCAGTCTCAGTACTAACTAAGCACTACGTTTTATTACATTGCCCCACCAGAAGTACAAAGAAATTATCATGGCTAAAAAAAACTTGCTCAAGTAGAACTGAAGAGAATTCAAACATGAGGATAGGGTTTTGGTTGACTTGAGTGTACATGTTTATGCACAACATGCATAATTCAAATTAAAGGTCCAGATCGACAAAACAGCCTTGGGTTTCAAATGCCTATGAATATGAAAGTCCACTAGTAGTGCAGTGGAGCGAGAGCCTTTACTAATGAAATAGTTACAGGCAGTCAATCTTCCGTCAGCTGCTCAGCGACCGAGTCCGCATAGTAAATAAATGGTAGGTTGGTTGTAAGTAGTAACATTCGGACGAAGCACGCACAAGCCCGTAAAGATAGATGGAGGGTGATTGTGTTAAATATATTACGATTACTTAACGCAGTGTACACGATATGCGGCAATGAACTGTGTGCTTGCTTGTCCTGGGCGAAAAGGACATGTAAATGCGAAATGATTATGTTTGTGTATTATACGCTAAATGAAACTTGAATGTAAGTGGTCAACACAATCTATATTACTATGGCCACTGCCGTCCCTCCAAACAAGGAACGCTGTAGTATTGAGTATAGGTATATATATACTCGGGTAGTCATATTATAGAGCAATATGACCAAGTCGTGAAGATGAAATATCGTGTAAATAAATTCAACAAGGCTTATAATTTTTTCTATATACATAATATATATTCTTGGAAGACCAGTTTGACCTAACCTCCCTACTTTTCTCTAAAAACCAAGTGGAGTCCATGTATTTACATCCCTTTTAGGCACATGGGAAAATGATATACTTATGTTGCCCAAAATCATCGTCAATCGTGCTATGCAAATAATATATAGCACTTACTTATATACTCACAGCAAAAAGTAAGTAAAATAACAAGCAAGTTCTATTTCATTTGTTTGACTTATTTATTGCAATGAATATAGAATTGAGAGCGTTAGTACTAGCAAATGGCAATACATGTTGTATGTAATTTGTGTAAAGCTCCCTGTAATTTGAAATTATGGAGTCGTTTCGAATCCAAAGAATTATATACCCTGCCTCACTCTCATGTTCTCTTGACACACATTTTATGCGTTAGTAATTTTTAGTACAAAATGCAAGGCAAATAGGTACGAATTAGAGAGGAAAAGAGCATATCTACATATATGTATGTATTGCTTCGCAGATTTCTGCTCAATTGCTGAACTAAAAAAATGGTGGCAATGGGTAAAAAGTAAAGTTGAAGGTGCATTCTTTCACAGGTTTTCGGCTACATTAGGAGCTACCTACAAAGCAAAAAAGTACTTCTTGTACAGGAAAAGAGGAACGAGCAAAATTGCTTCTAAATATGGAACTAGGGTCATGCACTGCTAGCTCCCTAGTGAAAGTAAACATGGACGATGAAGTAAACACATATGTGTAAGTTATACGCGTACGATAAATTACTCATAATTGTAATTTTAGTGGAGGTAATGATTTTTATCTGCATTGAAATTAGAGGAATGGGGAAATTTTTTAGAATTCTAGCTTTGTTTTATTTGCTTTACTTTTCCTGTATCCTTGTCACACATATTCACTCATTCCATGCCCAACTAGTAGAGTACTTAGTATAGGTAGGTATCATATTATGCAGTCATATTTGCATGTACATATATTAATACATATGTGTGTGTGAGTATGACGTTTCATAACTACTATTGTGCCACATACTGCGCTTTGAAACGGAAGGTGAAACCACGTAAATTCGAGGTTAACGGTACGGTTTCTTTTCAGAAAAAAAGTGGAATACAATGCCAACTTAAACAACAATCAGTTTAAGTTATTTCACTTGTTTCTACGTGACGAGTCGAAAAACTTATTGAGTTTGGCCGTAAGTCAACAACGCTGCGTGAGTGATCCGATGTAAATGATGTGAGCTCAACCTTTCCGTCACGCTACGTAATTCTGACTGAGAGCGCATACATTATGTAAGCATGCTCAATGTAGGCAGGTAGAGGAAAGTGCAAAGTTGCTAAAGTATATAATATGAATTATGACTGTAAACAAACTAGCTTCCGTGGATAGATTTTGGTAAACCTTTCCTATATTTTTTTGTAATAGGATCAAACAACTTGTAAACTAACTCGGGGAGTCGGGAGTAAACCAGGCTCAATTTGCAGAATTAGTGGCGTTAGTTATTAGAAGAGATGCGAATTTGGTTCAAAGCCTGAAAATTTAAATATATCTCATGAAAATTAGGGCTTCCGCTTCCTTCATGAATTTCTTTATATTGCAGTGACGTGATAACAAGCTGCAGTGTCAGAAAACACACATTAGACGTATGAAGACAGTTTCAAGTTGTCAACTGTCGACATGTTAGCTTAATATTTTCGGCTCATGAAAACTTAAAATTTAACAAAGTAGCGGAGTTGTATTAGTATAAGTACGTAACTTCATACGAAGAGCATTCAAGTTGGATATAGAATGTTTCAGAAAAATCGTGACTAAACGATTAGATATGGGGCAACGAATTCGTTGAGAGTGTTTAGTTTTTGTATAAATTCTTGAAAGTTTTATAAACCTATGTTACGGTGGTGATGGTGGTGGTATTCCATTTTTTGAATTGGAGTAAACTGTAAAGCTCTTCCCCAAACAACAATAGCTTTTGTACTTCATCATCATCCGAACATAATATACACATGCATGCAGACCAGAAAAATCAAGACGATTACAATTGTGTAAAAAAGTCAAGTCAAAATCAAATGTTTGTTAGATGGGATGCGACTGATAACAGTCATCCCTACAAAATCACTGCTGTAGACTTGCATACCGAAAACTTTCTGGCACTGTTTTACAGTTTGCCACCCTACTTAACTGCCAGCCACCCATCCTGTGCACTGACAGTTGATTAAGAATGTATGTAGTATTCAGATTCAGACCATAATACGCCGCGACTACACACCAGCACAGCATCCCTGTGTTTGCATTTCAGCTTTCGCATCTCATTTCCCAACGAAGCCACAGTCGGAAAGGAGAGCTGAACTTTATGATGAAGTGCGTGAAAAATACAGAGATCTTACTTATAATATACTCTTTCTGCTTATATTATTAGCCACTGTGTTTAATCATATGTATCCATTAAGTATATCAAGTTATGTTGCGAATGTGCAAAAATATATATAAGTATACCTCACATATTTTTTCACACTAATTTCTCAGCATCACAAGCAGATCTCCGGCTACAAAAGACTAACTGACTTAAGACTTTTTTTTCTTGGCTTTCAGCTTAGGTGCGGGGGTGGCTTGGTTATTCCTCGTCTTGAGTAACATACCATGACCGGATTCATTTATAATGTTGGGAATTGGGATGCTGCTATATTTACTTTGGAGTTACGACAGTTCATAATACACTCTACTTGAATCCTTTTCAAAAAAGGTTGAAAGCTTAGCTTGGAAACTTTTCTTGTGACAAATTTTACTTTTAAAAAGAAAAACGAGCGGGTCGAGTAGGTATTCCTGTTTATGAATTGCAATCCTTGAAAAAATTAAAAGAAAAGATTCCACTTTCTGCGCTAGAAAGCTCAATATTCTTCTTGACAGTGAGTAATGACGTGTTGCCAAAGAATAAATTAGCATGTCAGTTTGTGAGGATGTGAAAGAGTTGTCGGAAAACTCCATTTTTATGATCAATGATCGGATATGATTAATTTTTGTATGTAGTTTGAGTACTATACATCACATCACGCACTTTTTGGATTTATTAGCCAACGCTGAAAGAAACCAGTGCGCAAGCAGAATCATAACAGTGTAGCTCAGCTAAATATTTTCTGGATGAAGAATGGTTGATAGTGTTCAATGACTTCATAAAAGCCGATTATAACAATTTTTCAGATGCATAATTGCTCAACCATGACTTGACTCACATCAATGCAATCTGTCTAATAATGACTGATTTCTTGTGAAAAAACCATTTCTCTTCATTTCTCAGTTATTAGTTTGCCATGCATCTTATGAATTGGTTTTTCATATTATTATAATATGCATTTATCGTAAAAAACAAGAGAACTATGGGCACGCCATATTCTCACAGATTGCTAACTGGAACGTAGAGGCAGCTGAAATGGAACGAAATTTTGCATGATACGTATTTTTTATAACCACTTCCCTGTTATTTTCCAATGTTAAGGGAAAACTATCCGTTTTTTTCAAGGACTACACGTCGTAAAACATCATAAGATGCATCACAAAGTCATAACCAAGTGGCCCTTTTTTGAGCTGCCACATGCATGTTCGTTCGGATGATTGTTTACAGCGCCCATATACGAAAACAATGTGCCTAATTGCTTTACATTTATGGCATTATTACTAGGTTTGTTAACCTTCTTCCCATCCAAATATATACCTTCGTTCAACATCATTATGCACAAGGAATTAATTGGTGACACGCCCTTCGTGAGTAAGTACATTTCATGTTCTGTATATTGCTTTTCAGTTAGGTTGGATATATTATGCATGTATACAATGCAATGTCAAGGTTGATTTTGAAGGAGAGTTTTCCAGCTATTTTTTGAACTTGTATAAACAAATACTATGCAATAAACCTGGATTAAACATACGGTCGAAGCTGTAATTGCAGTCAATAATCCGCTCTTCTCTCCAAACATGCGCATTCTGAATGTAACTAGATATCTTTACGCCCTGTCAACTCCTTCATTATCCTTGATACAAACATACAAAAGTAGTTTCAGAATGAGATTAAACTCCATGTTTAAGCCTCGTAATGAACACCCACATTGAAATTTACACACATGCATAGAGTAAGAAAAATATATATAACTGGAGAGATATGAACCTGTGTAAACTTTTGCGTACGCACTTGGTCCGCCTATATTCCCATTCGATCTACTGAATGGATAGATAGCAGACAAATTACAATGCAAACCATGAGCGCCAACAAATTTAAATGCATTTTGTAAACAAAAGTATCCTACATGGTAAAAAGTATCCTTATTGTAAATCAACAGTTTATTCAGAATTTCATATATCAAGTTCAAATAACAATAACAGTGTACTTAATTAATACTTTGACTAGGGTTATTGATCTCTTAATTCTCTACGTGACTGATCCCAGGCTTTGGGTTTCTTATTGATTTCGTTCTTATCTTTAACTAGACGATATATCTTGACTTTTACAAAGTGAGTTAGCATCGTTGATCTGTGACTTTGGCAATCCTGAAGTTCGCAATTCAACCATTCTCTAACGACAGAGTCTCCTAAATATTTCCCTACTATACCTTCTAAAACTTGACTACCGTGATCTTTTAATGTTTCGATAGCATATTTGTCAAATTTTGTGTCGATGAACATAAAAAAATCAAACGTTTCAGTCTTTAGGTATACTAACCTATTAGAAAACGGATCAAACTCTTTGAAATCAACAAGGAAGTGCATGGAACTGTGATTATCAGGCATTTGACTTTGAACCAAGGTGGCACAGTTGTCGCAATTCTTCCGAGTCAATATGAAATGAATGCATGCCCCTCCCAGATACGCTACGGCGCATTTCTCCTGTTCAATACCTAGTATAAGTTTACGACTCTTCTTGATTCCATAAAACTTTGATGGATCCAAACCCTCCTTAACATCGTCAACTTCTAAATAGTTTCCCACCTCCAGTGCTATTTTACCATCATTATTAGATTTTAGCTTCTTTCTTAACAGTTTGGTGCGTTTGAAGTTTTCCAAATATTTAGCAAACTGGGGTTCTACGCATTCTGTATTACCGTTTGTTGGATTAGCTATCATAGTTGAAAAATACAAAAAACGGAAGTTTGTTCGAAACTGGCGAGCTGTTGGATTGCGACAAAATCCCCCTTTCATTCGCATAACAGCGAAGAAATTTTCAAGACAGTCTTGTTGTAGCCACCTGGTGAATACACAAGCATAACCGTTTTTTCTTAAGTCGCTAGTCAACTGCTTCATTCCACACAAAGTTAATTCAAGCCCATTAAGAAAGTCGGGACGGCGATTAAAATCCGGAACAGATATAGATTTTACAAAAGATATGAACTCATCGAATTTATAAAAGTCTTTATAAAAGTACTTAGCGCAACGAGTATTCTTATCGCCTGTGTAATGTGAAATATTTAAAAAATCGAACATCTCATCTACCTTTTTTATGAAGCGAGCAGTTGCTTCCGCTTCCGGCTTAAGCAAATTTATTTTTATCATTGCCATCATTCCTGCATAAACAGATGAACTCAAAAGTTGAACTGCCAATCGAACTTTCATTTTGGAAAAGTCCTTCAAATCCAGATGATCTTTCGTAAGCCTAGGTGCCATCCTAGTAGTCAGTCTCCTATCTTTATTAAAGAATGCAAGAATGTGCGCCCACCTAATCTGCTTGAAAGTATCATTTTCTTTGGTTTCAGCTAAGTAAAAATTATGTTTCAATAGATTGTTGCGGATTAGTTTGATCAAATGCGGTGTATCATGGATGAAATACACTTTTTCATCATCAAAATATCTGAAGGGTTTGTCGGGATTGATGTCCCACGACCGATAAAGCCCTTGATTAGTGAAGCTCATATCGCAAATCCCTACTCGAATGCGCAATCCAGCTTTTTTTAACTTAATAATATTTTCTTCCACTAAAATAGCTAGGTGACAACTTTTTGTAGAATGGTTAGAAAAATAATATGAAACAGGAAATTTCCATTTTTTCCTAATACCATGAACCATAAAAACTAGTGCTTCATTCGCCGTTTCAAGTGACCTGCCTAAAGTCTTGCCTAAATCTACGATACCTTCAAACTGATCTGTGAACTTGTTGTACTCAATCCATTGTTTCATGGACATTTCATCCCATACAAGGACCCCATCACGATCCTCTTCCGGGATGGTTTCAATCATTTCATGAATTCCATCAATGATGGGTTCATTTATACCGCAGCCAATCTTAAAATCACTTATCCATCCCAGAACGGTTGAAACGCTTGGAATTTTCATTCCCATTGACAGCAGAGTTCTAAAACCAATATATTTTAATAATAAATGGTTATCTTCTATAGTTATTGGGATGGTTGAATGTGTCTATCAAGTGGTCACCTGTATCCATTTTTTCCACATGCATAATACAACGACAAAGCTGTTGTCCTTTCGAAGTTGTTGTAAGGTGAGTTCTTATCTTTGTAACGTTGAATCTGGGCCTTAATAATGTCTCTGAAAATGGGATTGGATGAAAATATGTCATCAATAGAAACTTTTTCTTTGAGTCGCTTCTTTGCTATATTCAGTCTTCGTTTGGCATCCTTGAGCGTGCGGCGACATTTCGAATGATCATTCGGTTTTATGTTAGAAATTCTGAAACTCAGAAATGTAACAGGTATTGCAAGCAACAAGCACTTTCAATGGTTATATGTGCTAGTTAACAATATGGCAGTTTTATACATTAAAACTATACATACCTTTCCTGTCCATGCTCAACTGAGTTCAGAACATTAACAGTGACAATAATCGGGACTAGTAACGGTTGTTGGCAACCTGGAATACTAAATTTGAACGTTTCTTGCTTGAAATAACTTCATAAACTTAAATTTAAAGGATGTATGATTACATAAGAACGGCTCACAGTTATTACCTCAAAACCTCAGGTGGCTTCGGATATATTTGAGATGGTTTTCGCAGGACTGGTTGCTTCAGTGGTAATTCTGCTGGAATATCCTTCCTAATCGGCAAAGCCCCTTTCTTTAGTTTTTTAATGAAAACGTCATCCTTTTTGAAGTGTTTCTCACAAACGCGAGATCGCGATTTAATGTCACTTTGATCAATATTGAGAATAGTTAACCACATCCCCTTGCGCTTTGGGGAGTTTGGAAACTGATATAAAGTCTCCATATTTTCTTGGTTCTTAACCCCACACACCATACAGAAATTTGGTAACCCCATAACTGCAACAATTTCTAATACTTTAAATCCGATAGTACTATCAAAACAGAACGTAAATTACTATTGCCCAAATAGAGAGTATAAATTTTTGTATGGATGGCTACAACTGACAACTTTTCAAAATTTAGATTGTGCTTCCAAGTATTATGGTAATGCAATGCATTGAAAAGCTCAGATGATATGTCATTTGCAAAAATATGGATCATGTTTACTTCGGATATCCGCCATTTCATATGCTCTCTTATTGGTTGTTGACTACGAGTGACGTAGTCCGTCGACTCTTACTTCTATTGGTTGTAGTCGGCATCCACACCGAACTCATTGGTGTAAATTCTGATGCTTTGCGGCGAAAATATACACAGGTTCATATCTCTCAAGTTATATATACTTTTTTCCTCTATGACACACATGAATCCATGAATATTTAAATAAATGTGTGTAAGCTATGATATCTTCTTAAATTCTAAAACTGAATTATGGGGCTAGAGATGCCAACATTATGTGTTTTAACATTTGCATAATACCCATGCAATACCATGATTATAAGCTGGTACAATAATTTTTTAAGCTCACGGTGGTGGGAGGTGACAATCTACTCCATCATATAATCGTCATAATGATAACGATTCCGATAAAGCTATTTCTTCTGCCAACGTCTAAAAATCGGGATATATATCTTCGGCTGTAAGAAACCATTAAAAGAAGACGCAAAGCCAAACCAACATATTACTATTGCTGTACTTTTGACATCTTAGACTTACGACTTAGCTTGTGTGTATTTTCTTAACTTAACTAAGCTTTGAATTTGTTCTTATTATGCGTTATAACACTCTCCTAGTGAATAATACGAATGATCAATATGGACTATTGGAATAGTCAAACAATGAGACAAACCGCGCCGAGCGACAATGGCATGCACATAAATTACATTCGTTTACTTTGTTTATTGCAATATGATAATTGCTTCGTCATGAATAATTCTGTAAATTGTAAAAAAGGGCACGCTCTACGTAACCTGCAACTCACGAACGCAAACACTACAGCAAAACAAACAAAAGGATGATTGCTTTATGGCTTTATATAACATTATTGGTGTATGCACTCAACTCACTATTTACTATTGGGTTATTGGGAAAGAAAGGTTTCAATGTGCAAGGGAACGTCAGTCGAAACGGTACAGTAAGCCGTGGTTTACAATACCTACACAAACATCAGTAAAAAAAATGGATGAAAGTTGAAAGTACCAAGAAAAAAAATCTTACATTCCGAACTTCCCCTAGACTTTAATGTGATTCTTTTTTTATATTACATTTATACGAAATGGGTATTACTATGAGAGAGGAAGAGAGGGTGCATTAAATAAATAAAATTTCGTAACGACAACTTCGAATTGACTTGAAAAAAAATCATTCTCCAAAATCTCTTTTTTTCTACATCTAAACAACAAGCCGGATATATAGACATATAAGATCACATGTCTACACTTGATGATGATGATGACAAGGATGAGGTTAAGATGTCTTATCATCATCTCCACTGAGCTGCGCAGAGAAACCATGTGTGAGGTAAGGCTATTACTTTTATTATTATTATGGTGTCTCAATGCAGCCAAGGTGGTATAATAAAAGATTTTTCTGGCAGCAAATATTTTTATTTTATTTACAACACACACACAATACAGATCAGAGATACACATGTGATGCAGCTGCTGCACGCAAGCACATATATATATACATATACATGATAAAAAAAAATACACGTAGCATCTTGCCAACAGTTGATGTGATGTGATGATGTATCTGTAATTTCGTGTAGAAAACTTAGGGTTTGCCAAATTCACTTTTCAAAATGTGCATCACGTCAGGAAAATGCATGAATACAGGTTGAATTTAAAGATTCAATAAAAATAAAGAGACATAATACAGAATGGGATATATAAGAGCTAGTCTATATACGTGCAATTGATGTGCATCTTCATTTACATATTATTATTACTTTTTAGAAAGATGCCCAAGTTCAGAGTCGGCATGCAGTTGACAAGCAATAAAATTGTTTATGACAGTTTGGTAGGTTTCACTTTTGTGATTGGAGAGATCTTGACTTTTTTTCCTGTTAACTAATAGACTTGTTTTTATACCGTGGCTTGGAGCACTGTATTGTTGTAAAGGAAAGCAATCAACTCTTTATTGTGATCGATTAGGTATCAAAGCTCATGAAGAACACTATCTTAAGAGGAGCTCACTCACTGTGGCTTATTCGGTTATGCAAATACGTGAACATCGTAGTAGGTATGGAGTTGAGGTACTTGATTACTTCAAAACTTTATTGCCCTCGTAATGCTTTATGTACTATATGAAATAAATCAGTAACGATTGTTCAGATCGTCAGATCCTAATCTACTAGAACGATTCGGGGTAATTGAAAGTGAAGGGAGAGGAACGATAATCAATGCCAAAAGCGCATTTGCATACACATCGATGAAAAAGGAACAAAATGAAAAATCTCAAATGGCAGGCAGTATGGCATGTTCCAGTTACCTGAATTGGATCTCGGATCATGATAGATTTACGGGTGCTTGTACGGCATAATTTAGCGCATTTAATGATCACTGTGTCAAACTCATTCGTCGTCCCATTTGTGAAGAAGCATGCCCAATTTTATTGATACAGGGAAGCAGAAAGGACATTATTTCCTTTGATGTTGCCAGTGTTCTAGTGAGAGGAATGAAAAATGATTTTACAACCAAACTAATTGAATCAGAAATTTAACTAAACTGGCATTCTCAACGTATAAACAAAGAGCGTGCTTTGCTCTCCATGTCTACAGGACTAGACGAGGAAAGAATCGCGTTGTTGAATCGAACGTTGCTGCATTTGCATTATCACAATATCTTGACATCTTTATGCTAAGCTTTAAGTACTGTGTATATATGATGCAATGTGGAGTGATGAGTCTAAATGGTGAATATATTACAAGCTCTTAAATCACGTAAAACAATCCAAACAATTCGCACACATGCCAAATCGTAACAAGAGTAATTCCAAGCGACCACTGACTGATATATATTCAGGAGCAATAGCCAGGCATTTCTGTTACCATGTCAGATGGCGAGGATTTATGTGTACGTTGCAGATTATACAGAGACAAAAGTACAAATCCGTCCGATTTGATAGTTATACAAGTTAATAACCATGTATATATAGTGGTAATATGGGTGCTTAGCTATGTAAAGCTAACCATAATCTTCCAGTTGATGAATAACTCATACTCATATATATATATTTTTTTCTTCTGTGGAACAGCCCATTTCTCCAGTAAAGTGCATGCAGGAGAAAGGACACTGTACGCACATTCATTTCCCCTTTCGCTTTCACAGTTGGATGATGGAACGGAACCCCTTCTACACTACACAAACACAACCCAAATCCGAAAGCAAAGCACGTTCCATTCAATACAAACAAGGTAAAATATCAAAAAACGCAAAATAGAAAGGAAGCATTGGGAAGACAATAGTAGTAATCAAGTAAACTGGCCAGATTATCCCCCATCAATCGTTGAGGCTTGAAATGTCGCCATTTATTTACATACCGACGAGAGAGAGGAAGCTAGGCTATACCCCAGAAAGACTGTAACTTGTTTGTGTCGTCGGTTGTGAAAAAGCTTCATGTCAGCGAAAAGGGCAAGCTAGATCAAGTCAAGTAAACGTATGGGCTTCATGTCGTGCTGGGAGTAAGCAAACATATCTATCTTCATCCTTAAAACCTTCACTCTCCTATTCATACAAAAGCTAAACTGTACTGTCCTATCTCTCTCCCTCTTCTTCTCTAGTTTGTTCACATACAAACACACAATGATTCTATGCACTTGCTGTAGGCCCTCTTTACTAAGTTTTCTAGGGAAATGGGACCGGAAAAGGAGCAAAGCGAGGAAACGATTTTGTGGTACCACAATTCTCCCTGTCTCTCTCTCTCTCTTTTCGCTGACTAACTTGCTACACATTCCCATGGTTCTCCTCCTCAACATCTAGTTTGCGTTTAGAGAGAGAACTTGAGGAAATCAGGGCAGTAAATCTCATAGTTGCCTAATTTAAAAACACTGCATTCGCGAGATAACCTCCAGATGAAATCATAGAAAAGTGGGAGCAAGCAACAACTAACAACAAGCACAAGAGTAGTCATACAACTCAAGTATCTATATATGCCGTTCTTATGTTGCTACAACTAAAGCGATTGTATTTCTAAATGTGACTGTGAAGTAGAATATGTAGTTACAAGTTGTACACCACTGACTATGAGTACTACACATGCATCTTTACACGCTGAAGAATATCTGTAATCCCGTTTTTCTGGTCATTTGTCGTGCTTTTGCACATTTCCTTTGTACACCATTTTCTGGCTTGCCACTACTATTTGTACACTTTGCATAACCATGAACACACAAATTAATGCATAATAATGTAAGTGCACAATAATACAAATGCTTAGTGGAATTGGAATAGAAATAGATTGTGGTGGAGCACAAACAAGCTTTTAATGATACTATGGCAAAGTTTATACTCTAGTTTGTACGTAAATTGGCATTAGGCAGAAAGGTTTCTCTAAGAAGAAAAGCTTTGAAATTAGGTAACGCTGGTAGAAACAGGATGATAAGAATCTTCCAATATCCTCAAAAACTTTCCAGTATCTTTGGTCATATTTTCACCGTGATATAGATCATTTTAATTATTTCTAAATTGAACCTCAAGCCACTCGATACCACAATCTTCTAGCCGAGATCGAAAAAAAATCTCATCTTTGGATATCCAAGTTAGAAACAGTATGCTGAGTGTCGGGCAAACAAAAAAAAAGTCAATCTTAACTTAATTGCTACAACCAAAAAAGTGATTGGTTCACTGCACGTTTTAACTCATTCGCTTGAACTAATCTTTCAAAGAGGAAACAAGTTATTTCATGTAAATTTCGAATACGATGATGAATTGAAGCATACAACTTCTTGGCAAACTTTACCCAAATTGTATCACTGTGTTACGAAACAAAATTAGCTCTAGGAAAAACTCTCGTTAAGACAAAAATACATGTTCCCCTTTTACTCAAAACCAAAAGGAAGTAATTTTTTTTTTGAGTAATGAAATTGTAGTGCTACTGGGTTGTTTGTCGTTAAAATTGCCTCGAATCCTGATTTCTCACACTCATATTACACATTTTTTCAAGTTCCCTTGAGCTGCATTATGTATTTTTTATGTTATCTTGCACCACACAATGTAGTACCACGGGCACCACAGTGATTAGATGAATCATATGGATTACACAAAGTACACGTTAAAGTGTTCCATGACATGGCATAGTAATTCGGTACGAGGTTATGGCTCACATGAGGGAATCTCGGGAAGCTAAAAAAGTACTGAAACTGGATTAAAGCCACACGTATGACTCATAACATACAATCATGTAAGTAACCCTTTGGAAGTAATTCGGGAGTTTAAACCATGGCTACATCGCTACAGAACATTAGCTGAATACGCTCCAAATAATACAATGCAACCAACAAAGGTCCTTATCAAACAAGAGAGAGAAAAAATGGCACATTATGTGCTCTCTCTCTTCTCCTCCAAATTATGATGTATAGTGGCAGTTGGCGAATAAAAAAGAAGATGTGCTTATTATGCTCAGCTTTCACGTAGCTACTGATAAAAATTGCTTACAACGTTGGCGATTGTTCCCCTTATAAATCGTGACTAAACCATAGTTATGGAGATGACATCAAACCCAGCTAAAATCATGATGCCACTAACTGATTTTGACAGCTGTATGCAACCAACCAACCACCCAGTACAATTCTACTGGTTTTCGTAAAGAGAAGACAAAAGTAAATTTGCAATAGGAATGCAAATAGCCTAGCATTTCAGTTCAGCTCTTAGAGTCCACTTCCTTTGTATGCGGTATGCTACACACACCATTCCATTATGCAAAAGAGATTGCTAAACTAAAGCAAGTGGTTACCATAATCAGCAACCTCATTTTATTGAAGCACTACATTCACATTCTCAATTTCGTTACTCAAAGAGCAGCTCCAATGTAGTAGGGTAGAGAAGGAGTCCAGCAATGAATAAGAAATGATGGCAAGACAAGTTTAATTACAAGATGGAGTTTCAGGGATCATGGAAGACAATTAAGCAGCATCCAACTTTATAGCGCACAACACTGATTCCCATTCCGTAGTGGAAGGAAAGAAGACCATAGTTCATCGAAGGATGGCCCTGTCCTTGTTTATGAATGTGAGACGAGAGGAGACCACTACACTGCACTACAGTGTGTGATTGTGAATCATTCTAGTTTGAGAGAGTTGGTATATTGGAAGAGGTCCGGGTTGAAATGGACCAATATTCATTAGATTACGACTTGGGTTGTAAAATCTCTTCCCTTGACTGCTTGACTCCTTCGGATTCATTTGCTTGACTTTGTGACTATCCGTATTTCCTTGTTATTTACTTTCGCTCACAGACGATGCATCAATTCGGATGGGTGTGTGTGTGTGTGCTATGCTTCTGGTTCTGTGCTGTTAGTGCTAATGCGATTTCCTGAAGATTCACCAACTCGACAATCCATTACCTTGTGACATGGCAAGAATGCAAAGAAAGGTTCGAATTGTCACCACCGTAGTCATCCTATTACTACTATACACATGTTCCTTATACATCGGTATGCATGTAGGCGTGTGTATTCTGGAAGAGCCACACTCTACCAATAATTTTTAAGTCCCCTTTCATGAGATTACTCCAAGTGTGTCTACGTAAGAGCAACAAAAGGAAGAGAGGACAAACGGGGTAGTGCCACGCAAGTGAAACACACTCGTGTGTAGTGTCAGAATGGACCTTTTATTTTACATGCTGAGAAAACGTGTACATTTATAAATGTGTGTATGTCGTATGCCAAAGCTTCTGGTTATTATTCGTCACATAAATTGAGACTCTCGCTCTCAAGTCAGCAGTAAATTATTCATGACAGTGCTTACCTACACACACCACCACCATTACCAACATGAGGAAAAATATAGTGTCTTTCCGTCTAGAAAGCAATAGATTGGCGGCAGTAGGGGAGAAAGGAGAAGACAAAAAAAACGTTGATGGTTGATGGTGGTGTATCTCTCTTCGCCTTCTAAAAACAACGTTCCATTCCAACTTTACTTGTAAATTGAATGCTACTCAAAGTCCATTACTAATTCGAGCTTATATCAGGGAAAAAAATCTTGCTCCCATCTATTTGTTTTTCATTGCTTGCATGCTAAACACCAATGCGATGGATCAAACTTTTAGACATGTTAGTTACAATCACTCGGCTCTCCTAAAAGTAGGTAGGTGGAGGACAGTAAGTAAATGGAAGTAAAACGTATACATGAGTCATTAGCTGGAGCACTTGAAACATGTATTCATGTAACTTTTACTCGAGAACGAGGACGGACTATTACTCATGGTTTTTTTTCGAAATTGTAGCAGGTCACACCATCATGAAATTTAGTGTTTACTGCTAAGCCACGATATCCTCTCTCGTCTTTTATCAGATGCGGAGCAGTTATTGAACTATAATTCACTTTAGCTCAGGATACCATTTTTATCTACCTACGCCCTACGCCATGATTAAGGACTCTGTTTCAAGAAAATAAATCACTAATTTTACCCACGTGAATTCTCTATTTATTTCAGTAACAACAACTGTGTATGTAGTTAATGTATTCATGGCAAATTCATCGCTGACAGTGTTTGCTCTTTTGAAAAAGAAATCCTTCATGTCGATCTAGTCATGGCGGCTACTTCGCACTTGAATTTAATATTTAAGGAGAATGAAAATGAACTCAACCTTACTGTCTCCAATTTAGCATTCGTTCCAGAAACAATTTAAAAACTTGAGAGTAAGAATGACAAAGTCAAATTTCGCTCAATTCATTACTCATATAAATGTAGGCTTTCAGTTGTACACGCAAATTTTTGGCGTGAAGTCAGAGGAAGCGAAAGTCTAAACATGGGAAAAGATATCATATCATATCTGCAAAGCATGCAGAGAGGGAAGATAGCAAAAATTGAGATGATATAGCCACATCTCGGCGTTAGCGTTACTATCTCATTTTCCAACTAGAATATGTGGAGATAAAGTGGCCAATACATCTCCAATATTAATGATATGAAGTCATAAGAATGGTATGAAGAAAGTTCCGGGTGGCCTCCGATTAATCAACCTGCCAGTTTTGTAATGAGCCCGTAAATCTTCGCTTCGCTCCATGCACACAAACACACATTCATATATATAGTTATTCATACACAAAGGAGCAGCATGAAAAATTTGTAGCTTGTGCTTCATGCCCATTTGTACCTTTCTCTTCTACAATAATTGATAGCTCGACAAAAGTCTCTGACTGGATACTCTCTTTGTGTCACGGGAATGTGGTAATGATGATACCCCTGCAGTACAACTCTTTGTATAAGCAAACACTCCTTATAACAATTAATGTTAAGAGATATCCACAAAAACGACAAATCAAAATGTATTATAAATACTTGTGACTTGTAAAGAGGTGTATTAAATATGCGGATTCTCATATTTGCTGAATTAGCAAAATGTTTGGAATTGTTCCTTCCTACGTACATGATTTCTCATCGTTGTAACAATACATACATTTATGTCTCCACGAGGGATTCTCAAACATGTTAATTTATTCAACATTCGCCACCACTTTACTCATGAGCAGCTACGCTATAGGGTTAGGGTTGTATTTATAACTGAAATTGGAATGTCATCATTCATTACAAATGGACTACCACTCTTCTCTTCTTCTTGCATAAACCCATATCACACATATTCTCTTCAAGTATTCAAGTTTAAAAATGTGGTGTGATATGTAAATTCACATGCATATAAATTGGCTCAATTACCATCTAAAGTTATACTATGGAATCCTTGCAATTGAATACTTTATAAATTTCTTATTATTAGAAATTTCACAATGATTAGAGGTGTGCGGAATGAGCTATGTCATTTAACATGAGGTTACAATTAAAATAGCTAATAAATTCAGTTGCAGTTGCATTGTGACGAGTTACTTTTAACTTTCTAAGGAGCTGCATGCCTGCGTTCCCTCACGCACATATGAATGTATACTTATATGCATCTCTGTCAGTAAATCTCCTTACAAGTGATCACAATACGTGTAATTCTAGCCAACCCTCATGAAAATAATCTATCTAAAGAAATTGCATCTTACGACGTTCTTTTTTTTTGCTATACGACTTACTTGAAACAGATGACGCGACTCCTTTGCCAAAATGCCTCAACTTAAATTTCACTCTGTCTCCCCTTTTTATTCCTTCACTTGAGCATCATCATCATCCTTGGATTGGATTCTGCATCACAAAATTCCCACCTGAAAAAGAGAGAATGAGATATTATAGCTTAAGAGTGAAGATGGGTTTCAATTACAATTCTTAATTGCTCTCTTGATATTATTTTCATGTCTGACGTTTGAGCAAGTAAGAAAGCGAAAAGTCATTCTCTCCATTTTCCATTCATTAATGCGTACGTAGACATCAAGCAAGTAAGCATGTATGTCGGAGTCGTCAATTCATTTGTGACGTGAAGATGATCAGAACTGCAGCTTATATTTATTTCTTGACAAAAGTGGACCATTGTTAAACGAAATCATCATCAACTTAACATGTAGCATTGGGTTTTTAACAATGAGAGGAGTAAAATGAGAGTGCATGAAGATGAGATGAGGATGATGTATAAGAATGAATCACTTTTTTTCAACTCTCCTCTCGATTGTTACGATCGTTTTTATTTAGATTCAACGTTCAATTCAAATGTCATCTTTATAGCTAGCACTTATGATGATCCTTTACAAGTTGGAGGGAAGGGAAGAGGATGAAGGAGGCATACAATTTCATATTTAAAGTTCTTTATTGATAGTGATAGTGTCCACTTATAGTCCACTCCTATACAGAGTTGTACTTGTAATTGTAAAAAGCATGCCTTTGGGCCTACTTTACTTGTTTAACCAAAATGATGAATGTGCTATGTTAAGCAATTTCTCGTATGTACCAAACTACCAAGCCAACAGTAAGTATATAGACATATAGGCTTGTTTTTTATAAGTAGAGCTATCATTCTGTTCGCTTCGTTTGGTTTGGTGTGTCGAATAACTGGCTTTTTAACAGTTTTATAGCTGATCATTAAATTAAAATATAAAAAACGAGAGAAAAGAAGAAGATGATGAAGAAGAAGACCAAGAGGGCATTCATAAAACTCAATGTGTGTCTAGTAGGAGTAGGTAATATATGATATTTTAATGTAGATTTTTTGCCGGACATAAATTTTTGCATAGTGAATAAACGAAAAGTTGATACTGGTCATGCAGCGCATCAATTTATCCCATCGTTCACTCACTCACACCAAATCAAATTAGCGTGCATACAACTCTCCCATCTCGAATCGCTTCTGACTTCTGACGTTCCTTTTTGATGTCTCTATGCACAATCAAGCACCTTTATACGAATTAATCTCGTAGTAAAACACTGCTAAAACAAAGGGGCAGAAAGTAAAGAATGTCTAAAAAAAATATGTAGCAAAATCAGTAGTGAGAATCAATATCTTCAGCAACAAATGAAATCAGGCCAGTTTTGATGGTGAATATTACCTTGTCACGTTTGTTGATGCAAAAGGATGTTCATTCCTTTACTTGAACCCAACCATAAAGGTAGGTATACATAACACGAGTGAGTGCATGTTGTTATGCTGCACCTTTGAAATGCATTTTTGATGCAACCAAACTAAACCATCCCTTTTACTAATGGCCTAGCTACCTGAAAGATGCATGACTTGTTGCGAGAGGAAACTTCACAACCTGTTACCAGATAAAAAAAACAGCAGTGTTTGAATGTGTCAAAGTTATAAATTCAAACTTTTCATGAATTTTCTTGATACAAAATCCATTTGCACATGGGGCAAAGAACAAACATATATATTTTCTCCTAACACCTTACTCTACTGGCTGAGTTACAAAGAGTTGATTACATAGTTGCGTGGTCGGAGGAGAAACAGTTGAAAACAGTAGACAGACATCAAAAAGAACAACTTCTGAACCGCTTGTTTCTTGAATGGTTTAGATTGGGATATAGCTGTTCACTATTGTTTTGACTTGACTTTTAGTGATGCACAAGGTGAACGTGCTCAACAAGCTTTTTATTCTTGTCGTCACCTACCCTTTAATTATTTTCTGTCAACAATGAACTTGGAGTTAGAAAAACATATACATAGTTATGGCTACCTCTTAGATGTTGCTACTATTGGGAAAAGAGCCAACGCGAAATGGATCAATGGAAAAAGGTGCAGCATGCCTTATGCAGATGAAAGAGTTGCCCTGTACACCAAACTTGAAATAAATTATAGGGTAAAAGATGCAAACAAGGGTTTCCAAAAGCAACCGTATGAATATAGTGTGCAATATTACCTTTTCGTAACATGCGATTGCAATGATTGTAATATATAAAGCTGTTTTTACAGTACTTCCACTGATATTTAATTAATGGAAACGTCTGGGACAATTACGCTTAACTTTGTGGAAGGAATTATTAGCTAAAGCGTTGAAACTTTGGAAGGTAAGCAGGTACAGAGTGTGGAAAGGTAAGTCAGAAAACTACTAGCATAATATATGTAATCTTTAGGGACTGGCTCCCAAAGCCGAAACTAAATAGCTACAATAAGTTGGTAATATAAGCCTTCAGATTTGTGCAGATTAGTTACAATTGTTTCCTGGTCATTTTCGTTTACGACACATTCATTCATATTACTACTGTGTGGGGTAGTAGCTGACGCGCGACGTGTCTCAAAAACTTTTTTTACCACTAAACTAATGTAATGTGTAAATGAAAGTTAACCACTTGACCACATAAGCACAAACTATACATATATGCAAATGAGTTGGAGTACGTTTTGAGTGAGGACAAAAGCAAATGGACGGAAATTTGAAGCCCTTCAAACGTTGATTACCAAATTGTCTCACGCATACATTCCATTTGCAGTCGCCAGGACTGAACCTTAATACCTTAATATGCCAGCAACAAAGTGTCTACGTGGAGCAAACAATCTGGAGTTAAGAAGCACCACGATTTTTTTTGCCTTGCTGTTAGGCTGTGGTTCGGATACAAACCACGAGTTTGATATGCTGGTGAAGTGCACTACATTCAGTTTAACGGATCACCACATCACAAAAAGTGACAGGTTGGTATAAGTTATCAACCCACGCTGTTTTTTTACCAGTCATATCATATCTCATGAGTCAAATCAGCCGGGTAATTCTATTCATAATATTTGAATTCGTAGACAAGTCATACCATGCAATGTTTCGTGTTCTGTTTGGGCAACTGACTTTTCACCAGGAGTCAAAATATTTTGTGTTCGTTACAACACTCACGACTTCAATTTTCACAAACTCACACACACACACAACCAATACGGAAGACTACATACTTAGGTTTGATCAAAAGTGTACAAAACACAATGTACATCTGCATAAAATTGTCATTAGAGCTAATTTAGCATACTGAGTCATTTTGTAATTTTTTGGCTCACGAGTTAAAATGCTTTCAATCCACGTGACCAACATTTTTTGGGCTGCCAGTGGCATACACACAGTATGTTTACATTGGAATTTTCTGTTCCCAAAAAGAACCACCTTCCTATCGTATCGTGTGGTTAGCTTTATGTCAAACTCATAAGGCTGCTGACAAAGCAAACGGAAATCGATATTATGGTTGATACTTAGTTTTCCCCTCCAATCTATTCATAGCATATTTTATTCACCATATAATAAAAATGACATTTTGGTAAAAAGTTATTTTCGCAAGTTTCAACTAATTCGATTTCTTTCTCACCTGCTCCTCAAAACGCTATCTTAAATTCGTGCAAGATACATACACTACTTTATATAAAATTACATGTTGTTTCCCAGTTTGTAAACCTGACTTGTCGCTCTTGTTCCCCTTCACAGCTCAACACAACTCGCCTCACGTTTTTTTTATTTTCGTGATGAGACACCTTTGATTTGATGGCATCTCTATTTACTGTTATAAATGATGGTTACATGAGAGGAAAACAATAACGAAGAGCAAGTAGTTGAGAGCATCCTAACTCAACCAGCCAGTTGGCAAACAACCAAATTGCTTCTCTAATCCTATAAAAAACGAAGGAATAAGTAAGCTGTGAGTATTTCGTCCAAAAATTGACAGACAATCTGCCTTTATGAAATCTTACCTTCATATGTCTACACACATCAATGCAATATATGCAATGCAGAGGATTTGCAAAACGGAATTCAACGAATAAAACCATGATATTTGAGAGCTACAACATCTCAATACTTTAGCGATCTCCATGTGTCACGGGGAACATTTTCATGATAATTCATGTTTGATGCAATACACTTTACGGACTCTAATGATAGGCTTTACAAGAATAATACGTTATGGCCTAGTGGAAGAAGTTGCTGATATGCTAATGATGTATGATAATGACCATAGTCATGTGTGTAGTGTATACATTTAGGTACAAGATCTCTCTCTCTTTGCCTACATAATATATGCCCGCATGGTAAACTAACGTAATAATAGCATTTGTGCATTGTACTGCACCAGACACCAGAGACTAGTGGTGAAGTAAGCAGAAGCAGCCAGAGTCAAAGCTCCATATATCCCAAAAGAAGTCCCAAAAATGTAAATGAAACAACGTGAACTCCTGTCATGACATTCGTGGTAGTGTGGTGAATGATGAACTGTTGCGCGTGCTGAACTCTAGCTCCTCTCACAATATCTCTATTCTGCTTACACTCAAAATGTGTCTTGTGTCTACTGTTATGACGATTTTTTAGATTATTTTTAACGCAATTTATTATGCGGATGTGTATAATACATCAGACAAAGTGAGACCCACTATTTGCTACCTATTTGTTGTAGTAAAATGAGGAAATTTTGAGGACTCAATATATATCCATACACATTCAACCTTTGTAGAAATTTTTTATCCAACCATCACATTACTTATGCAAATGTTCCGTGTGAAATAAATACTTAATGTGGCTTCTTCAATGGGAATTATTGGTTGGACTGAGAGCAAAATTTCTATGCTTCTTTTGCATATCTTTATTACATGTTTATGACATTTCGGATTGGTTTTATTTACTGCATCTTTGTGCTTTTTGCTTTAGGCTTCTAGCATGGTATGGGATTGGATGCTATTTAAAATAATATAAAAAGAGAAACTGAGCGCTCGCTTACTTTTCCTTTATCAAAATTATCCTTGAGGTATATAAATACCTAAATTTGATTGGGAAACGAAGCAATCAGCACGTCCCAATGATGATTAATGTGAAAGAAAAGAAACTATTTTACTCGTCGTGCTTTGGACTTTTAACCAAGTAAACGATCACGTATGGAATTTGCTAAACCACTTAACGCTTTCATTATCATTAATATATACTTTTCTTTTAGCAAAAATGTCTTGTAATAAATAGCCCCCATTTCTTGAACCAATGAAATGTAACAACGGAATATTCACAGTGGCATTCTGGTTCAGTGCCCTAAACTAGCAAAAGTTGATGCCCTTTGAATGATCTGGATAAATCTCCGTTATAATTATGTGTTTACATTCCCCAGCAAACTTTCATCCATCTCTTCGTTTATTTTTCCATTTTGTTCGATATCCTCAAAATCCAGATACAAGTCAAACTTTCTTATTTTTAGTAATTCAGATGTGCTGGTGAAATAGGAAAAGGGGCAAAAAACAAGAAACCTGCCCAATCTTTTTTTACTTACTAACATAAACACACACGATATATTATCAACGTAGAAATCGAAATGCGTAGCGTGTCATGAGTGTAGCTCCTATAGGTACATGCGCCACTTTATATCACTTTAATATAGTGATACATCTATCGATCGTTGAACGAGGTTCGATTTTAAATCCAGTCAGAGTAAGACATGATTTTCTTTAAAAAAACAGAAATCCCATTTCGATTTTTCAACTATTTTCTTTCTACTACATCAAAAGTATGTTGAAATATGGCTTACTATTCAGATTTTCATATTACTGTGAGCGTCATGGGAAAAGAAACATTTATTCACAACATTATTGCTTTATAAAAAAGAAATTCTTACAAACATATCATTCCCCTTATTTAAGAAGATAAAAAAATTTACTTCTTTCTGTTCCTTCAAAGAAGAAACGCAATTTTTATAGAGTATACATACAGCATATATATATATACTTGATACTACTAGTGTCAGCTTTAGTTACTTTGTAAACGTTGAATCAGAAACATATTCATTCTGAGAAGACAGAGAAAAAAATAATATGAGCGCACATACGCTACATTTCCACATGACGATTCCATCAAACATAAAAACATGCAGTAGAGCATTCACCGCTATCAAACCTTATCTTAAAAGTAACAGAGACACAGGCTATAAAACATTTCATATCCGAATGCATTCCACACTTCCTACAAACCGCTACTCACTCCTAAAGTAAACGTAAAAAAAGACAAGTTTCCCTTCACCCGGGAGATATACCGAAACCGTTTGGTCGATCTACTCCATTTTTTTCCTCATTGTATATTACTTGCCGTGTTTATGTTATTATTGCATTGCCATGGAACATATATATAATATGCCGGAGTTGTGTGCTCGCCCTCTTCTTCACTTGACTTTCTATATCTATTTTAACTATCTACTCCTGCCACTTACAAGTCAGCTAAAGAGAGAGAGAGAGAGAGAGAGAGAGTAGTCTGTTTTCTTTCTCGCTTACAGTCTTTCGCTACTGCCCCTCCAGTCGTCACAGTCATCGTTCATGATGATCACCATGATGATGACTGCATGTCTTCCATAAAAAGCAACAGTAGATAGTTATGACGTTGCTCTTTACTCTCTTCTTCATGATGATTATGATTACACTCAAACACTGAGCAGGCAGAAGCAGTCATTAGATTTTGAGGGAGTGAGGAATCAAGGGGAAATTGGTTGCAGTGACATCGGCACAAGGCATTTCAGTCATCTACACAGACATTACTCTCTGTTTTATATGTTATTTCAACAATGGCAATAACTAAATAAGAGCTAGCATCAGGACCTTTTGGTTATTGTTATGGCTATTTCATGGTAGTAAAAAAACTGGCAAGTAATTTATTGTTTTTACTAAATGGAAGTTGGGATGAATATTAATACCCATAGCAGATAATGTACACATTTCCCTGTAATTTCTCATGCGTTTTTATACTTCTACTCATTTTTATTGCTAGAACTGAAAGAAGTATTTTGTACTTAAAAAGGTACTTATACTTGCCCAATACAATTTGGAGGGATGCATATACATGTGTCCCGTCCAAGAAATCATAAAGTTATTGGTAGGTCCATCCTTCACCATTTAGTTTTTTTTGAACACTTATACTGCTCTGTTATGTTGTTACGATGAAAAATATTGGGGACGGCAAGCAGTTGGTATGAAAATTTACGGGGATTTTTTTTTTCAATTTTATAACTCCCACAATCGGAGATTTATGGACGAAGTAAACTCGAACACTCTGTCTCTTTTGCTTTATATCTTTGTGCATTGAACAATGAAATAATTCTTTATCCATTTGATACAAAAATATATGCATATGGCTCTTTTATACAGTTTCAAAGTTGTGATCGTCGTAGTGAAAAAAAAAAGTTTATTTTAGTGCTGTGACAGATCTGCATTTTCGGCCAACAAATGGTGTAATATGTTTCAAAAAATGGTTGTTGGATTTGTACACGAGCAGAGGAGTTAGCACACATTGTTTCACTCTCTCTCTCTCTCTCTCTCTCTCTCTTCTCTCTTTTTCTAGGAAGAATTTAGTTCTCACAGGGACGCGACGCGGGGTGAGACAAATACGGTATTTGAAACAATTCAACGTGAGGGAACAAGACATATTACTTGTTGGTAACATTAGTCATGATGATGATCACCATTTGAAGACTCAACGGCGAGAGGAAGGGAAACTAGAGCACAAATTTATATCTCCCAACGACATTTACTACCACATGCTGTCTTGCACGTTTGTAATGGATGGATATCCTGTTCTCTATGAGACACCTCCTTTCTACAGCTACTTTTATTGATTTCAGTTTGCACTGCTTTCCCTCCGTCTAGTAGGCGTTACGAGCTCATTCCAATCGCTCATGAATGAGGAAACATGCATCACTTTGCCTAACATTACACTTAATCAAAGAACAGCCCCAAGAATTGAGCATTCATGTTTCACTTTACCCAAGCGAGAGATATACATATTCTTTATTAAATTTCTTGTTAGCAATTGCACCTTGTTTTCTGCTTTCAAACTCATGGTTCAAGACAAGGAGCACTTGGAGTGGCTGTAGATCTACCAACTTATAATCTGGCCTGGCCTTTTTGCTCTCAACATGTTGTAAATTTGTTGGTGATGATAATAGCAAGCAGAAAGCTATTTTCATGTGAGATCATCATTTGTTGAGAGGCACGGGAACAAGAGTTCAACACTCGTGTTAGTACAATAGCACAATCCAAAAATCAGTTTGACTTTTGGTAACCAAGCCACCAGGCAAAGGTGGAACGCCCACACCTGCTTACACATTTTGCCGGCTGTTTTTCTCCAAAGCCCATTTTTACAATGCATTAGCACACACATAAAATATTGTACGAGTGCCATATTACAAGTTAGCGGCACGTTGTACGCCCATGATCATTATGGGAATTCATTGGACCAGCCCAAATGGTCAAACGGACTGGTCACATAAGCAATTTTTCGGGAGAAGAAAAGAACGGGGTCACACCAAGTTCATGTGAATTTCACCAACAACCAAGTGATAAAAGACGATGCTGATAAGAAAGTTGTAAAAATCGCAGATCATCTTGAGTATAGGCAACTGTAAGCCAAAAAATGGGACTTCGTGTGAGTTGGAAGAGATGTGACTTTGCAGTAATGACCAGAAGTAACTTTCTTTTCATGGATTTCGTGTTTGCTCCATACAACACCTTGACATACACATGTCCAACAAGGGTAATCACGTTCGCAGTCTACCTACCTAGAGCGACAAAGGTAATTCTATGTGCCTCTTTTGAGCATATCGAGAAAGAAAAAAAAATCTTCAAATTTGATCACTTGGGGTTGAGTCCTTCTGATTTCTACAGAAAATCATGCAGAGCTATCTTCTAGATTATGGGCTTGCACACACACACATGTGTACAACATGCTTTCATACTTGAATCTATCTATCTGTGTATATCTGGGTGTACTCAAAATAACCCAAACGACGACGTTCTCAACATAATATTATCTGCCAGTTGTAGAACGTGGCTCAGCACTCTGCTCGTCTATTTACTGGCATTATCTTCCACAATACTTATTGCGCGTCTCTCGCCATCATTTGGCAGATTGTTAGAGAGGTGGTGTGTACGAAACTAAAATGCGATGCTCCGCTACGTAACAATATGCTGATGGCAGATTCTTCCTGCCTGTGAAAGGAGAGTTTTGCTAACGACGTTCCAAATTGAAATAAAAGGCATGTCATGTTCAAAAAAGAACATAAAAAGAGAAAACCCCAAGCGAGAAGGAACGTATAAGGGGATGTGAAGTCAGCAATTCGAATATTGCAGATTGTAGAGTGCTATTTTTTTCTACGGCGATGATTTTTTTATATTATATATAAGGAATGAGTACGCAGATATATAAGTATTGTGCCTCCAGGCTGTCTCCTAGAAAAGTAAAATTATTAAAGGTGATTTAAGGAATTGGATGGTCGAAATGGAAGCAACGCAAAAGCTTCAAGCGATAATGAGGTGATGCGATAGGGATCGAGATAGACACTTATTTACAACCTAATGTAGGTGGCTTCTTTTTCTACTTCACGAAATATCAAATTCATCATTTCTGAAATTGAAATATGTGTTCCTTCACATTCGTCGTATCTTATGATATCAGAGAGTTATTGAAATATGAATGAAACTCATATTATGAAGAAACTTTTACGGATCTCAAAGTACTTGCACACATTATTCACATGTAATAAATTGTGTCGGTTCATTAAAACTCGTTTCCATAAAAGCTTTCACAGAATAAAATGAAATGAAGATGAGGATGCTGCTATTCATGAGTAGGCAAATAGTCTCGCAGACAAAATGCTGAATTCGCAACCTGCTTCGTATATTCTTTTTTTAATTTATGCGTATTATGAGCATGGTGAAGAATAATTATTATGCGTGGGAGTTTCAAGGATATCAAGAATGACTTTGGTTTAGATCCAGTCACCCTCTTCCCTCTCATAATAAATTGTTACATGACTTCATCAGTTTTCTTTAACTAGCCAGTCCTTTTTCAGTGGTGAGATTCATGTAGTATAATGTTAAGTTTTGGCAAAATGTCATTCACGGGTCACTGAAACTTACATAAAAATTCCGTTGAGCGAAAAGATTTCATAGATATATGAATCCTGAGCTACATAATGATTCAAATTGTGTAAACAGGACGGTCTCAAGACAAAACGCAGAACCCTGTTTTTATAGGATTAAACAAGGGGAGAATTTGAGCTGCAGCAGCTTCCATTAAATTAACGTCATAGACATCTTACATAGGCAATGGTGATGGCAACGTGCTTGTTTATATAATATATATATAAACTACACATAATTTTGTTGCTACTAAATGTGAAATGACTGGGAACTGTTTAGCTTAGTTATATACTATGGTACACAATTTACCTCGACTTTTGCATCATAGAAACGACACAAGGGTGGAGGAATGGTGGTGCTGAGAGGACGAGATCTGAGAAAATTTCGTGAATATTAATTGGCGTTAATGCTTGACTCGGTTACTTTATCTAACCATTCTAACCAGAGCATTTCCTTCATGGCTCATGGATCATATTTAGAACGTCGAAAATAGTTTACTTAAGTATGTGGTTACTATGCACATAAAGGTAAGTTGTGAATAAGAAATGATTTATTTTTTCTTTACTAACACTATAACACATGATTATATATAGATTTACCGAAATCCCACATCATGTTCACCATTTTGCCATCTTGTAGCCTTGTTTCGGTTGCAGATGGGTTTTTTTTGTAGACAGCTCCTTTTTCTGGAAATGGAACTCCGTCATCCGTACACTGATAAACAACCACATGCAGCTATATTGTATTGTAATGTAATTTCAGGTTAATGCAGAAAGAATACTCTCAGGCAACACATTTCCCAAAGTGGATATCATATTATCCACCATTTCTACCCTAGTTAAGCTACACACTGCCCTTCTCAAATTGTCTTGATCAAATTTGTGGGAGAACGCTAGAGATTCCTGATGATGACTGACACTCCGGCTTCGGCAAACTTAGAATGCCCTGCTAAAAGCATCATAAAGCTAAATAATCAAAGGCGCTTTTGGGGTGAACAAATATTATCCTCTAAATTGTATGAAATACATATTCCGAATTTCATGCCTGAATGGTTACTGGCATGGGAGCATAGCCGTTCATATTGCAATGTGCTCATGTTTCATTAGCTTGTTTGGGATTCAATGGCATTCAAGTAGATAAAGGAATGAAAATGAGATACATTCAAAAACCTCGGAGGGTAGCAGTTTGGTGTTCTGTAACATACAAATTCGCCTTTTGAATAAAAGTCTTGAAGTAGAAAATGGTGACTCACGCTACCCCCGCAAATGTGTTACAGATTCATTCATAACAAGTTCAGTTCAAGAAGCAGTGATAGTAAAAGAACATGTGAAGAATTATTGACATTTTTGTCAACATCATCTTGCTCATTATACATCCTTCCCTTTTCAACGTCAAAACATCAAAGTGTAAAGCAATTGGCATATAATGAAAGTGCTACTTTTGGAGAAACACAGAATGCCAGAGATGATGATTTGAGTATTTTGCTTCATTCAAAATAACTTTTGAAGCAACGGCACCTGCCAAAGGAGCCAAACTACGATTTGATGGAGAAGCAAGTTTTATTCTGCACATCACCGTGAGAATATGTCTAATACAAAATTTCTAATGTAATTGGTATGAAAAATATGGGGCAGTGTTGCAGAGATTTACTCTAACACGTTTATTTCATATTGAGCATCAGAATAAAATGGGTTAAAACTGGTCCAAATAGTAGAAGCTTCATAAAACGGGCGGGGATTGTAACACTAACGTGAGTAAGGGGAAATGGACAATTTTATTCTTCTTGACTGTCATATTATCAAATTTGAAATCACAATGGATCTCAAGGCTAGAATAAAAAGTGTAGAAAAACGAGAACAGAGCATATAACGGATTATTTGATATCATGTAAAGTAGATCTGCTAATATCAACACGTTCAATCAGCCTCTCACAGAAACTCACAACAGTTTGCTTCTTTCTCCTCTTTTTTCATGCATCCACTCAATAAGCTCTCTTCGATTCTAATAAGCAAAACGACTCACATTATGACGACTCTGACTACTAAATACGCAGATAAAAACAGAAAGAGGGGAGACTCTACGATCTACTTTTTCTTAGCCGCCGAGCATCAACATTCAGCATATTTTACCTTTAACTCTGAACACAAAACGGCAGTATAGAAGCAGCAGCAGTCGTCCGATAGTCCGTCAGATAGTAATGCGCAGAGGTGTGTGTGCAGTGTACATTTATAAGAGTGAAAAACTCTACATCACATCCAACATCAGAGCCCAACTAGACCAGCAGGAGCAGTAAAATGGAATATATATATATACCAGTTTCAACACCAGTCTGCTTATAAAATACTACCTTTTTCTGTTACGATCTGGTAAACGAATATCAAAAACACACAAGTAAAGTAAGGAAGAACGATTGCACATAACATTACGCACGTGAGTATGTGTGTGGCTCTTTAAAGCTGCTACTTTACTAATGAAGTATTTCTCTATGTATAAATTTTATCAATATGGTAGGTAAGCAAAGAATATTGTACCTTTTGTACACCATGATACACTAAAAACCCACTGTGAAGCGGAGAGGGACATAGTGTTCCAATTAAAACACAGGAAGGGTTAAATCACCGGAAGTGGAAGACTCCGTTGCATATTCATTCTCTGTGTATTATACTAGCAGCTATCCTAATGATTATTGTTGTTGGGTACGCATGTAAGCTTTGAATTGAATGTTTTACGGTTGTACACACATTGTGTTGATGTGTACACGGATTTATCTTGGTAACAGGGGACAGAGACAACGACAACGACAACATGAGGATTTTGCAACAACCTAAATAGATACGAACGTGAGATGTGATAAGTCTTTGTGGGTACACGCTACCGTTTTAGATATATATATATTGTTGTTGATGATGCTGACGTAGGGAATAGTTGTCATGCTATTGACATTTTCTAACAATTTGTGTTTTAAATCAATTGCATTGTTTTCACGCCAGAAGTCAATAATCATTTTAATTATTGAAAAAATGTATGCCGCACCGATTTACTCCCTAATTATTTCAATCCACACCATCGAGAAGTTGGCTAAATTGAACTTGTAATTCAATTCAATGGCAAGGAAATAATGATGGCGTGGTTAATAATTTATTCCCTCCTCCACCTATATTTTCTTGTTTGAAAAAAATTCTTCTCATGTGTCTGTTTATATAAGTGTGGAGGAAAATTCTAAAACCGGAATGAAATATTATGAAACCAGTCAAGGTGAAATGAGTGGCATGATCTATGCTAAGCATGAAACTATTTTTTTGTACCATTTTTGGAGGAAATGCAGAAGAGGAGTTTTGGATCCGATCCATTTAAGTCAGTTGTCAAAACGTCAAAACAAATCTTCCAAAATGGTTTGAAGTTTTACATACTGTGTGAACAGGGTGTTTTTAAGGGATTACCAAAATATTTTTACCATCCTCAACAAATTTGAATGCATTTGGAGTGCATAAGGAATATTATATACTCCTTGCTAAATATATCCTTTCGTTGTCAATTAATTGTGACGATAACTATGCTTGCCACTAACTAAATCATATGAATTGAATTGGTTAACCATACATTATAACCATTCGGCTAAAGGATTATACAGGGTAGGATATTAAAACAAAATTCGTTTTTGCTGCAGCAGCAGCTTGTTTCTTGAAAAAAAAAACTCATGCTTAGATTGGCTCCTGTTTCTCACGCAGATGTAGAGTTCATCGTATTATTGAGCTTCCATGCAATTGTCTAAACGGAGGAGCAGTATGCACCAAATATTTTAGGTATGAATAATATAATATGAATATTATAAAAAATAACCTTTTAAAATCCAGTGGAGTTTCCAGCATTGAGCACAATGAAAAACATAACATTCAATGTAGAAATGTTTAAACCTGCGGAAGCTATAACAAGGGGATCAATGAAGTTTAGTAGCACGCTGCAAACCGCGTATACAAAATTATAGCATGGTCTGCCCCGATCGATATGAAACCATTTGGCTCTCTTACACTCACACACTCACTACACAATGCTACGGATGCATTACAAAAGAGTTTTCTCTCACACTGTCTCCAGCAAAGGGAAATGAAACTTGCACTCTGAAACTGTTTGATATTTCCAAATATAATTTCTTTACAACCGCTACACTTCACCGTTTGATTACATTATTGTGTCAACCTTGTATATTTACAATTTTTAAATCACCTCAAAATTATTTCGTATACACTAATCTGTATTTTGAACGCACTTTACTCACTTAATATTTTTGAAAAACTTTTTTTGCTCGTATACAAATAGCACTTTCAACGCACATTCTTATGCAAGCGGATTCAATTTGTATGAAAATTTTAATCCCTACAATATCCTATTTGTGTAGATAAGTAGAGCGCACGTTTTTCGTTTAATGAGCAAGCGAGACTGCAAGCCTGTGTGCCTATCATCATCTGTGGCTAGTGAAACGACTGAAGCAACTTCTATCGTCTCACTCCTTCTTATATTTAAAAACGAAAGCAGAAGAGTTGGTAAACAGCAAAGAGGAGCTGAGCGTATGGCACAGAGTCATACGTTCTACTCACTCGCACTCTGTGTGTGTGTATTGCGTACTTTGTACTAATATAATGTATGCAATGCACTATGTAAGTGAGCAAGCCCCGCATCGCATTGCAATAGTGAACATTGGATTGTAAGCTTGCAAAGGTGTACATAACCACAAAGCCATGCTTACTTGTTAGCTTAGTTGCAAGTGTAACATACCATGTGTCCTTTGGATTCAAATGCTGCGTCGTTTAGTTTACAAATTTTGGAATATTTGCTGTTGCTATTAAATCTTGTGTCTTCAGCGCAAGACAATCAATTGTTTCTATCTATTGTAGTTAAGATATTAGCTAAGATAAGGATAATCTATAAATTAAAAATCAATTACGCTGATGCTAACTGCTTACTAGGAATTTCGAGTTCGTTTAAATTCTCTACCGATGCAGCATGTATGTTACTGCGAACTGTATACGATAATTTGAGATGCATTCTAAGATAAGAGTGTATCACATTCCATTAAATTGTTAGTTGCATTAGGATAATATGAAAGGCGAAAATGTGATGAACATCAATTTTCGTGGCCCATTATAATGGTAATTGTAGTGTAATGTTTAATGTTTTGACTACGTAAAAATATATTATATAATTACAAGCAGGATAGTTGACTCCATGTCAAATCTAGATAAACCGGAGAAAAATTCAATTTGATTTGTAATATTTGTAGACTTTTATCGGTCTCAACAAAAAGTCTGCCTCCGCGTGTGGTAAAATAGGCATTATGAGCTTAGTTAACGATATGTAATGTGACAATCCGAAAAATATTTTTGCAGGAGATTGTATGTTGAGTTGTAAAAAGTTAAATGAGTTGGCTATAAGTAAAAGTAATAAAAATATAAACCATCAAAATTGAGAGGATGTGGGTAAAGCGAAGTTAAGCAACAATTAGGGTCAGCAGTTCATAATGATTTTGTAAAATTTATTAAATCATAGTAAAAATTTGAAACATTGAGTTTGAAGTTATCACGCATTCCACGAGATATGATAGTCAATAATGATTTCAGTAAAAGAAATTATTCTTCCCCTGGATGCATAGCAGCGACGTGGGCGTCCCTTTTCTTCTTGGTAGCAAATTCCGCCTCGCAATGGGGGCAAAAGTGTGGATTTTCCCCCAAATGACGACGACGCATGTGTTCCTCGCACTGTGTCTCCCGAATAAAGCCTTTCCCACAGAAAGCGCAGGAGAAGTTGTATGCTGGAGCCCTATCAAACAAATAACCAACAAACAATATCACAACCAGGCTTGTTCAAAATACATGAGTTCCAAATACAAAAGACACATGTCAAAATACTTCAAAACTCTCAAATACATTTTATACAGAAATACATTTTCAGATCATTGATTCAACTAAAAAATACAAAATACAGTATTTAAATACATATAAAATGCTCAAAATATTTCCCTGTTGACGTCATATAATCATTACGATAAGTCGTTCGCTGGAGCGCCTTACACAAAATAAATTAGATTTAACACTTTTTAAGCAAAATGCTGGGTTCGGGGCGAAGTTTACATTTCTATAAGTCGTTCCTATATGTTTTTGTGAATTAAGTATAAAAGAAACAGTCACGTAATCAAGTTTTAAGCAATCCGGTCACGAAAAATGTATTTTAAATACATTTTTGTATTTAAATACTTTTCGAGCAATCTTCATCAAATAAATACTGTATTTAAATACTTTTTTTCGTATGACTCCCAAATACAAAATACAA